>VZUI01033686.1:0-152244 GCA_013401135.1 Cettia cetti
GCCGGGACTGTGCGGAGCGGCGCCGCCGCCGCGCCCCTGTCCCGCACCGGGCGCCGCCTGGCGGCCGCGGCGCGACACCGCAGCCCCGGGTCGGGGGGCATGGGGGCGGCACCGGGACCCCCCTGCCCGCGCCCATGGATGGGCAGCTCTCGGCTACGTGCAGCAAGGTTGCGTGAGGATAAGGCGGGCCATCCACTCCTGGGGGGCAGCACCAGAGAGACAGCGCCGGGAGGGACATTGCTAGGAAAATGAATCCACGATGTCAGAGGTTTATGTCCAAAAAGGATACAGAGGAGTCGTGTGACTTTATTCGAATAAAGGGAGAGGCCATGGGAATTTCCCGTCGGGTCTCTCAGATTGTTGGGGGAGGCAGCTCCCTTTTTTATCCGAAGTTTCTGGCCGCATCACCCTCTTCCTCTCCCCCACTGGCTGAGGTACTTGGAAGGTACAGACTTCCCCAATCGCCTACTCTATGCTCCCCGCTAATACGCATCCCCCTTTTGTTATATAAAAGAGAAAAAAAATAAAGCTATTCACAATTCTATTAAGTCTTTGTTCTTTTTCTCTGGGTTCAGGAATTTAACACGACCTTGGCTAAGCAACAGTCTGTTGATTAGTAACATTTTCTAGAACTAGTTTCTTCTGTTACTTCCCTATCTGTAAGTTCCCAGCCCTATCTACAGTGCATACTGTCTGTAAAGACACATTCACCTTATTCATTTCAGACACCATACCTGGGATGGACACTGTAGCTGGAATATGGACACAGTAGTTTGAATATGGACACCATAGCTGGGATATCATGTCCCCAAACATGCCTCAAACACGGCAGAAAGACCCTCATACCCTCCCACCCTCACCTTCAACCCACAAATAACCAGCCACAGCCATAAAGAACTGGTGAAAATCCAGCTTTGCCACTGAAGCCATTTGAAGAAGAAAACAAGTTTTCTATGGCTGGAAAGGCCTCATAGAAGAGTCTCATGTCCCCACCCAGACATGTTCCTCTCCGTGGTCCCACTGGCCATGCCCCCCCCCATGTACCCTGTGGCAGCCATGCATTCCTCCGTATGCCCCACTCAAGACAAGCACCTTTCCATGTTGGCCCTGGCCACCTGGGTCCATATCCCCGAGCCACCTCAAGCCACATTTACCCCCATGTCTTCCCCCAGCCGTGTCCACCCCATGCCCAGGGACACACACTCCCTCCCACATTTAGATCCCAAAACTGCTGTGCTGTCACTTTGAGCCACAGACCCCGTGCTGCATTCCCAGTGTACAAGTACCAGGATGCCACATCAAGGGCCCCCTCCTGACTTATTTCAAGTAATTTGCCCTGCTCAAAGTAGGCTGTGCTTTACGTTTGGGGACAGGAGGGGATTCACCCCAACCCCGGAGCCAGGGTTTGGGCACGGGAGCTGGGAAGGGTGGGGAGTGTTTTTTACACACTGTTAACTCCTTCGGGAGGGATAAAAACACCGTCTCCTAACCTGTAAGTGCACCACAATGCGGCTGCGGGGGATGTGTGGGGAAAGGGAGAGCGGCTGGCTGGGGTGATGGGAGTTTCCCTGGGGGGCCGAGAGCTCACCCGGGACAAGCACTGGCCCACTGAGAGCTGTCCCTGCGCGAGGGGTGGCAGCAGCGAGACCCCGCGGGGGAGCGGCTGACCTGGACCCCAGGCAGTCAGCACAGTGGGGGCTCAGAGCTCTGCCCCGCTCCCGGTGCCGGCAGCTCCCGGTGTCGGGGCAGCGCGGTCGTGCCCACGGAAACACCCCGGAGAGGGGAGCAGGGAGCAGGAGCAGGGGTAGCTGCGGAGGAGTTACCAGGCGTCCCTCGGGCGGACAGCGCCGTCGCCTGGGCCGAGCCCCGCGGCCTTTCCCCGCCCACCGGCCTTGGTCCGCCAATCAGCTCTCGCTGCCCGGAGCTTTGGCCAATCGTGACCCGCTGCCTGCACGCAGGGTGCCCCCCGCCCACCGCGAGTGCCGCTCCTTCCGAGCCAGCGGCGCCGCTTCCGGCGCGCCGGGGCCGCGGCCGGGGCCGTGTGGCGGCCATGGTCCGGGCCTTCGTGCTGCTGGCGCCGGGCGGGCCCGCCGGCCACGCCCCCTGCCGCGTGCTGTACGCGCGCACCTTCGGGATCCCCCCCGGGACCGCCCCCGGGGGCTCCCGGCAGCGCCTCCGCCGCAAGGAACAGCTGCTGGTCGTGGCCAGGTACACCGGGACATCCGCCTCCGCGGGAATCCCGTTCCTGGGGATGCTGGGCTCGGTGGGACACCCGGCACCGTGTGCCCTCCATCTCCTGAAACCTCTGGACTTGTTACATCTCATCCCTCTCCCTGGGATCCCCACAGCCGTCATACACTGTTTGTTTGATCGGAGGGCTCTTGGGTTTTGCCTGACCCCCAGGGCTGGGACACCCCTTGACTGCGGGACACCTTCCATTCCTGAGGGGGAGCCTGTGGCAGCTGCTTTTTCAGGGGACAGGACTCAGCGAGAACCCCAGGACCATACCCCCCTATTCATGGGACCCACCCTTCCTGGGGATGCTGAGCGTGGCAGGATCCTGGGAACCTGTTCCCCCAATAGAGGTGCCACTGTCACTGGATGAGGTCCTTAACATGAGGGTCCCCCTTTTCTCTTCCAGGCAAGTGGCCTCCCAGTGTCAGCTGCTTCAGTCATCCTTGGGGCGTCCATCCTCCCCACAACTTCCCCAGCTACCCGATGAGCTGATGTCACTCCAAGATGCTCCAGGGGGTCTTTTCCAGTTGCCCCCTGGAGACCCATTCCCTGAGCGGGTGACAGTAGTCTGGTTATCAGTGTTGGCTCTTGCCTTCGCCTTGGTTTGTGAGCCCCAAGAGAATCTGTCATTGGCTGAGATCACCCTGCGGCGCCTAGCTCCCCGCCTGCTCCTCTCCCTGCGCCTCCTCGGCCCCGGCGCTGACGTCCTGCTCCGTCCTGATGCTGCTGATGGCCTCCTGGACCGTCTGCTGCCCCATGGGCAGATGCTTTTTCTCAATGAACGTTTCCTCCAGGCAATGGACCGAGAGCTGGGTATCAAAGCATCCCGCTGAGTGACAGATGACATTCCTGCCTATAACCCCAGATATTTGGGAGGGATGAGAGACAAGGGAGGGATCTGAGATGGTCGCCAAGCCCCACTGGGATGGATGAGAAACATTGTTCAGGAATAAAGAGCAACGAGCCAGCTAAGAGCAAGGTTTTAATCCATTTATCCCCCAACACCATTATGGGAGAGCTAATAGCCATTCCCATAAATTCACCTGGAGCTGGGACAGTGCCAAGTTCCTGCGCTGTTTTCCTGCACTGCCTTCCTGCACGCTCCGCGTGCACATGACAACGAGTGGAGGCTGCATGTGGCCATGAATGGACACTAAAAGAGGGGATCTGGGGTTGTGGTTACCCCAGCTGGGCACTGTGGTGCAGGCAGGGGGTCTCTGGCAGGAGAGACTTGGCTCTGGGATGGCACCTTGGCAGGGTACATGCCAAGGGTGTGCATCCAGCCATGGAGCATTGGGGGCTCTGTGTGGGGGATTAAATAAATAGGCAGTGGGGCAGGATGTAGCTGTGTGCCTTGCACAGGAGGGTGGTTGTCTCTACATGGTGCTGCTTGGGGCCAGGGGACCTGTGTGAAACCCTGGGAGGTGGCAGGAGCTGGCACCCACCTACCCAGCTCTGCAGGGTGCAGTGGGGAGCAGGGTCCTACCCTAGCACTTTCTGAGTGCTGGGAAATCCAGGGAGCCAGGAGCTGGCATACACGGCTCTTCCACCAGTGTGCTGGGAACAGGCTGGGCACTGCCAGGCCACGTAGAGGGGCTGTCACAAATCCAGACCCCAAAGTGCTTTCCCTTGTAACTGCACCAATAAAGCTGGAGCACTTGAGGAGGGGTGCTGGGTGCTGGGCTTCAGCCATATGGGTCTCTGGCTGTGCCGGGGGATCTCACTGTGCACTGGAGGTGTGGGAGCATTGGAGCCCACTGGGGCATCCCACCCTTAAGGGGAATGGAGCACCGTCTTCACCTTTCCATGTGATAGCAGCTGTCACATACTGCACCCACATCTGGCTTGGATACAACCAAAAGCCAAAGAGACATTATCCTGGAGTGTTTAAATATTTTTAGCAATTAATTGTTGATGAGAATCAACTGGAATCTGAATGTATGGGCCATTATTTTGTATGCACTGATAGGATTCCAGTTGCTGGATTTCAGTATCCCCTGGTTTATGGTCAAAATTCTCTTGCAAATCAGCCACCTGAATTGGATCAAATGGGATAGTTATTTGTGTGTGATTTTCCTCTCCACCCTGAAGTCTAGTAGATTCAGGGGGAGTTGAAGGAGATGAAGAATCATCTTTTCCTGATTCTCTGTCATAGGGATTGCCCTATATTTTTCCATCCCATGGAAGTCTGCTAGACTTTTCCTGGAACTTTGATCTCTCGGTCGCCATATATGGCACCATTTTGGTAGCAGGTTGCTGACCCTGTCCATCATCTGTATTTCCATTTTAAGTAAAGGTCATAATGTTTTTTCCTATTCATCAGATAAAAATGTTGTTGTTGTTGTTGGTTTTTTTTTAATCAGGGTAACAGACCCGTTTACTGTCTTCCAACTCCTTCATTGGATATAGAAAGTCAGAGTTGAGAGATTGTATTTCTGCAACTGGTCCAGATGATATATCCTGCACTGGTGCTTCTTTTCCCAGAGACCCCATTGACCTGGTCTGGGCCAGGCACCACTTGGCTTCTGCTTCTCCTTGATCTCCTTCTGGAGCAAGAGCAGCACCAGCTCCATCATGGTGGGTTCCTGTACTGCACAACCTGCTGGATTAGATCATCAGGATGAGGCAGATCAGCTTATTCAGCCCTTTCCTACAAGAGGCATCAAAGGACCACCCAGGAAGGCAGAGTGCGAGGCACCCCCTGCTTGCAACACCCTGAGCCAGGTCCCAGCCAGTCTGGTCCCCAGGACAAGCAGGGGCACTGCAGGACAGCACAGTTCTCATGAAGCAGGTAGGGAGAGGGAGGCAGAGCCCACACCAAAACCATCCCAGGTCCCAGCTGCTGGTGCTTTGAACCTCCTTCACATCCTCTGTGCTCTGCTGAGCTGGCTCTCATTAACCATTACAGCTTGGGTGTGGCAGGAGGGTGGAGGTGCCAGGGCTCCTGGGCACCAGAGTGCTTGGAATTTTGAGCGGTAGGGCTGCAGTGGGGGCCCTGGGTGGCAGAGCTGTCCCTGCAGCTCCACAAGCCCCTGGCACTCATTAAAGGGGCTGTAGCTGGGGAAGAAGTGCAGACAGATGGGAGAAAAAGTGATGCTGGGCTCCATTCCCAACCCCTCATGGCTTGGGCTTAGTCCATGGCCAGCACCTACATTAGGGCAGTATCCTACCAGGGATCAGGCCATGCTCATGTGGCAGTGGCAATATCTCTGCCACGTGTGATCTGGGCTGGACTTTGCCTGATGGGGCACTGCCCCAGGCATAGTTCTGCCACAGGATCCAGTACTGCCCCAAGCACAGTTCTGGCACAGGAGTCAGCCAGTCCCAAGGTTGTGGAGGTTGCCAGCAGGGAAGACAGCCAGTGCTGTGTGGACCCGCTGTCAGCCATGGGGCAGAAAGATGCAATTAGGCAGGAGCTGGGAAGCCTCCACGGCATCCCCCTCTTCGAGAGCTTCATCGAGGGCTGGCCACAGGTGAAGGCTTTCCAAGCCCGTCCAGACGACCTGCTCATCTCCACCTACCCCAAATCGGGTGAGTGGTCCTGGGGAAGGATGCAGGGGGGATGGGGTGACACCTGCCTTTGCAATGCTGTCCTGTGCTGCAGGCACAACGTGGCTGAGTGAGATCATGGATATGATCTACCACGATGGCAATGTGGAGAAGTGCCGACGGGATGCCATCTACAACCGCGTTCCTTTCCTGGAAATGAAGGTCACTGAGGGTCCAAGTGGTAAGCTTCTGCAGCACGGCTGCTGGCTTGGGGAAGAGGGAACAGAGCCAGTGTGGGGGTGAGGGTGCTGGGGCTCACACCTCTAAGTCCCCTGTGCCACAGGCGTTGAGCAGCTGGAGAACACCCCATCCCCACGGCTGGTAAAGACCCATCTCCCAGTCCAGCTCCTCCCGACCTCCTTCTGGGAGAAAGACTGCAAGGTAGCATGACAGGTGCCCCCTGTCTCTCACCATCTGGGTTGGTGGGGAGGAGGCATCACTCTGTACCTCCCAAACACATCCTTGGCTCTCTCCAGATTATCTACATGGCCCGCAACCCCAAAGATGTCGTCGTCTCCTACTACTACTTCCACCAGATGGCCAAGATACACCCTGATCCTGGCACGAAGGCTGAGTTCTTGGAGAATTTCATGGCTGGCAAAGGTATAGGCTGAGCCACAGGATGCCCTGTGGGAGACATGCTGGTGGGAAGGACATCCCCCGCTACCCACCTTTTCAGTTAATCCCTTGACCATATCCCACAGTGGCCTACGGTTCCTGGTACGACCACGTGCGTGGGTGGTGGGAGAAGAAGCAGGAGAAGAAGATACTCTACCTCTTCTATGAAGACATGAAGGAGGTGAGGTGGGATGGAGGGGAAGGAGCTCTGGCTGCCCCCAAGCTTTTTTGGCAGCCTCCTCATGTCAGTCACCCTGCAGGACCCACGGCGGGAGGTGCAGAAGATCTTGCAGTTCCTGGGCAAAGAGTTGGCAGAGGAAACAGTGGAGAGGATCCTGCACCACACCTCCTTCCAGGAGATGAAGAAAAACCCTGCTGCCAACTATGAGACCATGCTCCCCATCTTCATGGATCACAGCCTCTCCCCCTTCCTCCGGAAAGGTGGGGTTCAGCTGGTGGTGGAGGATTTGGGAGGGATGTCCCTGGTTTGTATTTCAGCCCCCATCTGTGGCTACATGTGTGTGAGGATTTACTCAGTTCTTTTCTTGTCTCCAGGGATCTCTGGAGACTGGAAGAACCACTTCACTGTGGCCCAGAATGAGCGCTTCGACCAGCACTACCAGGAGCACATGGCAGGCTCTGACCTCCACTTCCAGATGGAAGTCTAAGGGGCTCATCTCCCTTCCCCAGAGGAAGTGCTTCCCCAGTGCTTCTCCCTGCCCTCCCAGTGGGGAGGATGGACCCAAATGGAGATTCACTTTTCCCTCTGCAATAAATTGTGATAAATGGAGGTTGAGTCATGCATGGAAAATGAGGGTGGGGCCTGAACCCCCTGAATTCTAGGCTGTGTCTGGGAACAGCTTCATGGTCATTGGGAGAGAGGGTGGGCACACAGTGGATTTTTAGCTAGTGATGGTCAGGCACCACCAGGAGTGGGCATCTTTCCTGAAACCACTGGCCCCTGTCAACTTGGGCTGCCCCAGGCTACCAAGGTGCCTGGAGGGAACAAAGATCATTGAGTGGAAAATCCCCAGAGGACCAGCGAATCCAGTGCTGCCTCAGCCCTTGTGTGCACAGGAGCTTTCATGCCTCTGGGCAGGTGCTGGTGAGTCTCTCCTTGGCCCAGCTGGAGCTTGGCAGCCCATGGTCTGTGGAACAAAGGTGAAGGGAAACAGCTCCCTGCTGGCATGTGGCCAGGCTCAGCAACATCACTGTCTTTGCTGGATAGAGAAAACACACTGCAACCTGGCTGCACCTTGCCCTTGCTCTGGGATGCCTGGAGCAAACCAGTCCCTGTCCTACTGGGGGCAAGGGTGTGCTTTGGAGCCCCAAGCTCCCCATTTACGCCCCATTTCTGGCCAGTTCTTGAGATTCCAAGATTGCAGCTTCTTGGCAAGACAGCCTCATGGGGTTGCTCTTTCCCCAAAGAGATGCAGCCCAGATCCAACTGCTAAAGAGCAGCAGTGCCATGAGGGGACCTGCCTCACAGAAATAAATCCTTTTCACACATTCATTTAAATGCTACTGGAGATATCTTCCACTGGAATATGTGCTTCCCCAGCTCCTGGTGTTGCCTGCCCTGTTTGCACATGGAGCCAATTTTGCTGGCATATGAACAGCAAAACACCTGAATACCTGCCATGGCACGCCTCATCTCACTGGGAACTTGGCCCTGGAGACAAATCAGGGACATTTTTCTCAAGGCTGCCAACAGCTGAGCTGGTGGCCCTGCCAGCTTCTCTCCTGCCCTTCCCACTCCCTCCTGGCTAAGGTAAGGAAGAACATTTCACCACCATCGGCACCTTTAAACACTTTTCCCAGAAGACTTATGGACCCAGCAAACTTTGGACCCGTATTTGAGTGGAGTAGGGGTACGACCAAAGCCTGAACTCCACATCCCGCTCGCAAGCCCCAGGTCGGTGTGAGGAGTTGAGGACGTCCACGCAGGTGACTCTTGGACCAGGACAGTCTCCCGGGATGTGGGTTGGGATTTACTCCCTGTGTTTACCTCTGCGGGTGGAAGGGGAAGCTCTGATTTCCACTCCCGCTGCCCGTGTGCGTCCGACGGGTGCTGAGCACAGACAGCTCATCACAGACATCTGGGGACCGTCCTCATCCCCGCTCGCCCCTTCCCTGCACTCCTCCCACCGCAGCACGGTCTCGCTCCACGCTCCTGTCCCAGCGCAGTTCCCCTCTTTCCTGTGCCTCCATCTTCCAAGCAGGGGAAGGAAATTAACAAATCCCGCCCCGTAAGCGGCGGGCAAAGCTTTGCCTCCTCCCTGCCGGAGCACCCGGAAAAGACGCAAGTAATCGGGGGGCTTTGGCCCCGGGCGTTTCGGGGTGCCCTGGCCTCATAAGTGGGGGGCTGCGTGGGTGGGTACGGGGGCTGCGTGTCTCCGCAAGCGCCCAAGAGGTGGAAGCAAGATACCAAGCCTCTCTCCAAAAATCTTGAGAGTTTTGCAGCTGGCATGTCCAGCATTTCTACCCCGGGTGGTGGGTGGAAAGGCTTCCTAGTAGGGAGAGTCCTGTGGGTTCTGCTGCTCGTTCCTGTCTCTGTCAAACCCTCACTAAAACCCCCTGAAAGCAAGGCTTCCCGTGCTTCCGTAGGGAGGAAAAAGCAAAGAGAAAGCAGCCCGCAACTCCAGCCAGGAATGCCCCTGTGAGTTTTTACACCCAGAAAAAATGCTCCCAGCTTGGTATCAGCAGCTGCCCACTGCCTGTCTGACCTGAGCTGCCCATAGCTGGCCATGCCCTTCCACTCTCCCTGCTCTGCCACTTGGGCCCCAAAATCCCCACAGAAAACAGGTGACATCTCCTGTGATGTCAGCAAGCAGGACATGGTTTCCTATCTATGGCCAGGATGGCTGGGTTCAGCAGGAATTTTGGGGCCCCCAGGGAAGGAGGTGGCCCCATGATGCATACTCCTTGCTGCCAGCCAGCCGTGCTGCATGTCCCTGTCCCCAGCAGGATGGCTGATTCGGACCCTTACCTGCGGCAGCCCTGTCGCACTGTGCACGGCATCCCCATGGTCTGTGCCTTCGCCCTCAACTGGGAACGGGTTGACAACTTCCAGAGCCGCCCTGAGGACATCGTGGTGGTCACCTTCCCCAAGTCTGGTGAGCATCCCCAGGCACCAGAGAGGGGCTGTGCTCAGGAAGGGAGGTACCAAGCTGCAGATGCCTGGGCTGGGACCAGGGGTATGCCAAAAGGCAACACTGGTAGATGGTGACCCTCTCGTGCCTGAGATGGGGCTCCAATGGGAATGGCATCAGCTGGACATCCGACGTCTCCCCGCCAGGCACCACTTGGGTCAGTGAGATCGTGGACATGGTCTTGAAAGGTGGTGATCCAGAAAAATGCAAGCAGGATGACATTGTGAACCGGGTGCCCATGATGGAGTGTTCTGCGCCTGGGAAATTGCCATCAGGTAGCGGGGTGACAGAGGGTGGTGGATGGGGACAGGTTTGGTTTTGTATGGGAGGGCACCACAGTGGGATCACTTCTGGGGGAAATCCTTACAGGCACAGAACAGCTGGAGGCCATGCCATCCCCTCGCATCATCAAGACCCACATCCCAGCTCACATCTTGCCCAAATCCTTCTGGGAAAACCGCTGCAAGGTAACAGGCTGGAACGAAGATACTGGGAGGGATCCAGCAGATATAAGGGGGTTGCCAGCCCTTTTGGGACTTTGCAAGGCCCCACATGCAACCAAGCTTTCTGCAGATGATCTATGTGGCGCGCAATGCCAAGGACGTGGCTGTCTCCTACTACCACTTTGACTTGATGAACAAGTTCCACCCGCATCCTGGGACGTGGGCCCAGTATCTGGAGGAGTTCATGGCTGGCAGAGGTGGGCACCCCTGGGGACACTCCTGGGTGCATGCAGGGGGCCCTGCGGGTACCTGCCACCCACTGGCTGCTCTCCCCATGCAGTGGCGTATGGCTCCTGGTACGACCATGTCAAGAGCTACTGGGAGCGCAGGAAGGATCACCCCATTCTCTACCTCTTCTATGAGGACTTGAAGGAGGTGATGGGGCGGGGTGGAT
The DNA here is from genome assembly GCA_013401135.1 of Cettia cetti. NCBI lineage: Eukaryota > Metazoa > Chordata > Aves > Passeriformes > Sylviidae > Cettia > Cettia cetti. Next base: position 10,452 of record VZUI01033686.1, read on the forward strand.
GGAGGTGTGGGGCCTGGGGGTGGCAGGAGGGGTGAGTGTTGGTCCATGTCACACAGGACCTGCGCCGGGAGATTGCCAAGGTGGCCCAGTTCCTGGGGCAGAAGCTGTCAGAGGCGGCGCTGGACACCATCACCCGACACACGTCCTTCGAGGCCATGCGGGACAACCCTGCCACCAACTACAGGGCGGTGCCCGCTGACATCATGGACCACAGCGTGTCCCCCTTCATGCGCAAAGGTGAGCGGCTCCGGGGGGCCCCTGGCTCACTGTCCCCCTGGCCCCTGCTGAGCCCCATCTCGCCCGGCCACAGGCACCACCGGAGACTGGAAGAACTACTTCACAGTGGCCCAGAATGAGCGCTTTGACCAGGACTACGCGCAGAAGATGTCGGGCACCGACCTGTGCTTCCGCACTCAGATCTGAGGAGACGCCGCCGGATGCCCCCCAAATCCACCCTGTGCTGTGATGGCACTGCTGCCGTTCCTTCCTCTCCCCTGGGATTGCTGGAGAGAAATAAAATGTGCTCCCTGACCCTGCCATGGTGTACTCACTGAGCCTCTGCTGATCCCAACCCAGCTGTCCCCCTGGGGTAGGTGTCCTCTTCTTGGGTTGGGGACAAGCCAGTGTCACCCCTCAGCCACTGTGGTGGATGGATTTCCAGCAGCAGCTCATGGGATCACAGAAGGTTTTGGCAAAACTGCATGTGGTGAATATGTTGGGTGGGCAGTGAGAGGTGTCCTCCCCACCCTCACAAACTGGGATGTGGCCTGGGACTTGTGGAGGAGAGCAGGACTGGTGGTGGTGCTGCAGATGTCCACTGTGGCTCTGCCTGCAGGTCAGTGGCTGCCGATTTCTCCCTGCACACGCTCCTCCCTCCCTGCAGCTGCTGGGCTGGCAAACATTACTGTCCTCAACGCCCTGCCTCTTTCCTTCTCCTTCCTGTAATAACCGCTGCAAGGCCCCAGGTCTCTCTGTCCTCTGCTGTCACCCTCCTGGTGTCACCATCCCGGCATCACTCTCCTGGCACAGAGCAGCAGGTCTTAGGTGAGATGGGTGTCCTGGGGTGCCCCGTGGGTGCTCTGCCCATGCTCAGTCACGCAGAGCTGCATGCTTGCAGGGTCCAGGGTGGTGGATTTGGGGCATTTTGGGCTTGTATGCAATCAGCACCCCTAAAACTTCCCCTGACCTGTGGTCTCCTGCAATAACCCCAGGGACCCAGTTCCCTGCTCCCCTGGGGTGCTGAGGGAAGGGAAGATGTGCTATTCTAGTCAAGTCCCCCAAGTCTGGGTGATGCTGGCACACTCTGGGTACCCCTGCCCTTGCTGGGGCTCTGGGTGTCGTGTCCTTCTGTCCCCGCAGTTGGGACCCCTGTTCCCAGCAGTGGGTGCAGCGATGGCCGCAGTGACCTCTGGTCTGTGCTCTGGTGCTATCACTGCCGCTCCCTGTGCAGGCACCGTGCCAGGTGACCGGGCTGCCCTTGCTGGTGGCCTCCCTGCGAGGGTGGCGGGAGGGGCCTCTCCTCATCAGCCAGCCCTGCCACGTGTCCCTGTCCCCAGCAGGATGGCCAGTCCGGACCCTTACCTGCGGCAGCCCTGGGGCACTGTGCACGGCATCCCCATGGTGAATGCCTTCACCCACAACTGGGAACGGATTGACACCTTCCAGAGCCACCCTGAGGACATCGTGGTGGTCACCTTCCCCAAATCTGGTGAGCATCCCCAAGGCCACCAGATGTGCAGGTGCTGGATGGGCAAGAGTGTTGTTCAGCTGAGACCTACTGCCTGGGGGCTTGCAGCACATTTAGGGGCTGTCAGGACAGAGTTGTGCAGGACTTCCCTTTTCCCTCATGACATCTGGTTGAGGTCTGAGGGATTGTCAGTGCTGAGACACCCGATGCTTCCCTGGCTGCTCCCCTTGATGGGTTCCATTCCCCAGGCACCACCTGGGTCACCGAGATTGTGGACATGATCCTGCAAGGAGGAGATCCTGAGAAGTGCAAGCGGGACATTATCAGCAGGAGAGTGCCCATGCTGGAGTTCTCTGCCCCTGGGAAGATGGCAGCAGGTAGTGAGGTGCAGGGGTTCCATGGGTGCTGAGTCCCAAGGGTCTTTGCCAAGGGCCCACTGAAGGAGTGCTCTGGGATCCCCCAGGAACAGACCTGCTGGCCACCATGCCCTCACCCCGCGTGGTGAAGACTCACCTGCCAGCACATATCCTGCCTAAATCCTTCTGGGAAAACCGCTGCAAGGTAAACTCCAACACTGGTCCCTGCCCTGGGGGGAAATGCAGCTACCCTGTTACCCTGAGACAGGACTCTCCACTGCTCCCTTCTGCATCCTAAGTGGTAATGGGAGTTCCAGGAGCTGGAGCATCCTCCCTGTTGGGGGTGCTGGGGCTGCCCCTTGTACCTCCATGGCCCATCTGTAGATGATCTATGTGGCACGCAATGCCAAGGATGTGGCCGTCTCCTTCTACCACTTTGACTTGATGAACAAGTTGGAGCCGCACCCTGGGACATGGGCCCAGTACCTGGAGAAGTTCATGGCTGGCAGAGGTAGAAGGGGGCACCCCTGGGTGCATGCAGGGGGCCCTGCGGGTACCTGCCACCCACTGGCTGCTCTCCCCATGCAGTGGCGTATGGCTCCTGGTACGACCATGTCAAGAGCTACTGGGAGCGCAGGAAGGATCACCCCATTCTCTACCTCTTCTATGAGGACTTGAAGGAGGTGATGGGGCGGGGTGGATGGAGGTGTGGGGCCTGGGGGTGGCAGGAGGGGTGAGTGTTGGTCCATGTCACACAGGACCTGCGCCGGGAGATTGCCAAGGTGGCCCAGTTCCTGGGGCAGAAGCTGTCAGAGGCGGCGCTGGACACCATCACCCGACACACGTCCTTCGAGGCCATGCGGGACAACCCTGCCACCAACTACAGGGCGGTGCCCGCTGACATCATGGACCACAGCGTGTCCCCCTTCATGCGCAAAGGTGAGCGGCTCCGGGGGGCCCCTGGCTCACTGTCCCCCTGGCCCCTGCTGAGCCCCATCTCGCCCGGCCACAGGCACCACCGGAGACTGGAAGAACTACTTCACAGTGGCCCAGAATGAGCGCTTTGACCAGGACTACGCGCAGAAGATGTCGGGCACCGACCTGTGCTTCCGCACTCAGATCTGAGGAGACGCCGCCGGATGCCCCCCAAATCCACCCTGTGCTGTGATGGCACTGCTGCCGTTCCTTCCTCTCCCCTGGGATTGCTGGAGAGAAATAAAATGTGCTCCCTGACCCTGCCATGGTGTACTCACTGAGCCTCTGCTGATCCCAACCCAGCTGTCCCCCTGGGGTAGGTGTCCTCTTCTTGGGTTGGGGACAAGCCAGTGTCACCCCTCAGCCACTGTGGTGGATGGATTTCCAGCAGCAGCTCATGGGATCACAGAAGGTTTTGGCAAAACTGCATGTGAGGAAGGTGTTGGGTTCCTCCCCACCCTCACACATCAGGATGTGGCCTGGGACTTGTGGAGGAGAGCAGGACTGGTGGTGGTGCTGGAGATGTTCACTGTAGACATCTGTCCACTCTGCCTGCCTGTCAGTGGCTGCTGGTTTTATCCTGCACTTGCTCCTCCCCCCCTGCAGCCACAGCATTGGTAAACATTCCTGCCCTTGCCTTCCCGTCTCTGCTGGTAAAAACTGCTGCCGTCACCCTCCCGTTGTCACCCTCCTGGTGTCACCGTCCCGGCGTCACTCTCCCGGCGCAGAGCAGCAGGTCTTAGGTGAGACGGGTGTTCGTGGTCGCTCTGCCCACGCTCATCCGCACAGAGCTGCATGTGTGGGGATCCAGGGTGGTGGGTTTGGGGTACTTTGGGGTGCAATCAGCACCCCTAAACCTTCCTCTGATTTGGGTTCTGCTGCAATAACCCCACGGACCTAGTTCCCTGCTCCCCAGGGGTACTGAGGCAAGGGGAGAGGTGCTTGCTCTGGGTGATGCTGGCACACTGTGGGCACCCCTGCTCTTGCTGGGGCTCTGGGTGGGCTCCTGTCCCCAGGGTTGGGACCCCTGTTCCCAGCAGTGGGTGCAGCGATGGCCGTGGTGACTCTGTCTGTGCTCTGGCGCTATCCCTGCCGCTCCCCAGGCAGGAATGGTGCCAGCGGACGAGGCTGCCCTGGCCATTGTAACCTGCCTGGTCTTTGCCTAGCTCCTTACTGCCCCAGCAGCAAGCTCCCACTAAAACAAACCATTGGTGGGATGACTGGGAAAGTCATGGGGAAAGGCTTGCCATTTGAGCACGAACAGCTAACATGCATGAAAATGTGGAATGAAGAAAGCAACTCCTACTTTTTGGGCTGGTGAGCCATTAGATGAGTCCCATCATGTCCGTACCCATGGGATTTGCAGATTTGCCCATCACCATAGCACACAGCCTTCCCTTCGAGGTTGGACAAATGTTGGCAAGACAGGAGTGTGCCACATTTGCAGGGAGCTTGGGCAAGTCTGCTGCTGCTCCTCAGTGTAGAGCTGATAAGGATAGGTGCAGCACCTATTCTTCCATTAAGAATGCAGATTCCTAGCAGAGACAGCAAGCTTGGCCTGAACCTTCTCTCATTTCTTTAATGTTTTGACTTTGCAGAGTAAAAATGGCTCCTGTGTCAGCCACCCTCATGGCTGTTTTTTACCTGCCAAGGTGCCCCTGCAGCATTTCAGCAGCAGTGAAGAGTGTTTGTAGAATCTTAAACTGAATCAAAAAATCCAATGCTATAAACCTAGCCCTTGTTTTTTTTCATCCTGCAGTAACAGGGCAGAGGTATAAAGATGAAATTTATTCAAGAAAGATGGTCATGGTGGGGCTGTTTCATCTCATTAACTTTTGCTGGAATTTCCCTGTTCCCTGGGGATTTCAAGCCTTTTACTGAGTACATGCATATGTGCCTTTGTGGGCTTGCCCAATTCTGTCACTTCTGTGTATAGGGATGAGTCAACTTTGAAATTTTCCCCATCTAGTATCTTCCCTTCCCCTTGCCAACCTCTCCACTCCCAAAAAACAAAAAACAAAAAAAAGTCAAGACTTTTAACTGCTTTCAGACCAGAAGCTGCTTCATTGCATTAAGTGAAAGAGAAAGCACAGAATCTTTTGGTGCCTCCTCAAGGCAAAAGCTTCCCTTTTCCACCCTGGCCATGAATTTCTGAGGTGCTGGCTGGCATCGAGGTTTCCTAGAAATCAAAGTGCCATGCACACTGCAACCCCCAGCCAGCCAGCACAATGGTGAAGAGACCCGTGTGTGGAAAACATCAGTTTGCATTGCCTAACTTTTGCATGAGGGCCTTAGCCTTGAAAAGCCTGTTGTTTTTTAACAAGGCTGGAGGTTGCATCACTGCAGCGCTGTTAGTAATGTTAGATGTGTGAAATACAGGCACTTAACACCATCTACTTTCTTCTGCCCCACTTCTTTCTCATTTTGTTCCTTAATCTTCTCAAAATGCTTATCTTCTCTGATCTGAGTAATCTGAGTATCATCTTTGGAGCTGGCTATGGAAACAAGAAAATTAACTCTTTGGGTCCTCTAGCAGTTGCTCTCATTCGCTAGGGAGAAATTTGATACTATGGGGTTGGAAACAAAAAACAAGTTCCCATCTAAATTTTTATCCAGGGAAGTGGTCAGAGCACCAAGCCTGAGGGAATTCAAGATTTTGGATCATGCTCTCAGGCACATGGCGTGACTCTTGGGACTGTCCTGCGCCAGGACCAGGAGTTGGACTTCAGTGATCTTGTGGGTCCCTTCCAGCTCATGATATTCTATGATTCTATGATCTGCTCTAGCCCATATGAACATGGCCTTTCAATTGCTGCTGGAAAAACTTCAAGTTTCTTGTAGGACTCTACAAAATGAGCTAAATTAGCCCCCCAAAAAATCTTTCTCTGGATACAAAGATCTTTGGAGAGACTATAGTGAAATCCCTGGCTGTAAGGCCAAATTATGGTTGAAACATGCTGGCATAATAGTCCTGGATTCTGAGGGTTTAGAAAAAGCCCTCTTGGACGTTATGGACAGTACTTAAAAATCATTGAGATGCACCTTTAGATTCCTGTATCTTCAGGTTATTAAGCAATTAGATCTCCAGAATCAAGGGCCACAGAGACAACAGAAGTAACACACCAACTTCTGGAAACTTGCACAGACAGCACCAACTTCTGAAAACCTCTGCAAACAACAAGATTCACTCTTTGTTCCTGTCTTCAGTTTATAAACATATCTGCTACATAACAAACAATATTGTTTCACCCCTGAGACCCTAAAGGAAGTAAAAAAGTCTTTTTAGCAGTCAGATACCATATTTCTTATCTCTAGGATATAAAGTCCTCCTAAGAACCTGGCTCTGTAATAATGTTATAGTATATCCTGGAAAGGGAAAGACCATCTCAAACATTATATTCCCAGAGCATAACAAAACAATGAATAAACACAGAATACATGCCATGTTGCCATAATTCCGTATTTTATTACTTCCCTCTTTTGAAAAGTCCAGTTCAGAGGGTAACTTACTTAAGCTCCTCCTGCCTGATAACCAATCCTGCTGGAGCAGCCCAGGCACAAAGGAGGGGAACATCAAGGAAAAGCAGCAAACTGTGTAGCAATTTGCACCTTGCGACTCAGAGCACAATGTTTATGTACCTTGGAAGACTCTGCTAGGTAAGAGTTTTTTGCTGCATGGCATTTGTTCCCCAAATTGTGTTGGATTGAGTGTATCATTATATATGTGGGTTTAGTTGTCATTTTCACTCCAGGTGGTTAAAGAACTGCTTCCAGGTGCTTATATTCAAGGAATAACTTTCCAAATGAGAGCCATCCAAGATGATGTAGGTTTTGCTCTTTAGCACCTTTAGGGCCCAGAAGACGTCCAGACCCACATTTAGACACCTGGACTGAGCCCACAATATGACCAGGTTGGTGGTGATGTGCCACAGGCAGTAGCAATGGACTCACTGTGTTAAAAGTTGTCTGGGAGCAGTTGGAAGCTACCCGTGACTTATTAGGACAAATTGCATGTTATTATTTACTTTATCATCAACCAAATGAAGGACTTGTTGACTTCTCTCGGCATAAGAAATATCAGCATTTTTAGGATCTCCCTGTGAAAAAGGATTCCACTTCCAATGTGGCTTCTTATTCCTTGGCCTGCCTCTGGCATTGCTAGTTCATGGAAAAAATGCAAGGGATTTGTTTTGAGTCTCAGGGCTGGCATCCAGGGGACTGGCTCCTTTGACAGCAGTGAAAATTGCTGTCATCCTCCTAAGAAGAGACTAGAACTCCCTTGATGGGAAGCTAACAGGGTAGAAGGCAGAAAGGGAAATATGAATCATCAAACATATTTTTTTCTTTTCAGAGCTTAGATGAAACACAGGTTATAAAGGCACAACCTGTGCAACAGTGAAGTCTCACTTCTGCTAAGAGTGCTAGTGAGGAGCCATCAAAGACAACACGGAAGTGCAGCACTCCTAACTGGAAGGGAAAATTCCCAAACTATCTAGCCCTTGACTCTGCCATGGCCATGAAAACAACCGGCTCAAAGAAATACCTCCAACTGCTCCTTTTTCAGGTTGTTCTTCTAGGGCCTGTCTTCTGTGGGAAGATACTGGTTTGGCCAACAGAAGGCAGCCACTGGATGAACATGAATGTAATTGTACAGGAGCTCATCCGCCGTGGGCACAGCTTTACCATCCTGGTATCCAACGCTACCCTCTACATTGAACCCAAGCCTAAGGCCACGGAGAAGTTTGAGACCTATTATGTACCCTTCAAGAAAGATGTTCCTGAGAACCTGATTAATGGAATAGTGGACCTATGGCTCAACAACAGGCCAACTGTCTTGACCTTCTGGCAGTTTTACAAGGAGCTGGGAAGGCTGTCCGTAGGCTGGCAGGAGATGAACAAGATGATGTGCGATGCAGTGCTGACCAACCAAGACCTGATGGCTCGTCTGCAGGGGTCTGGTTTTGACCTGTTGCTGTCAGACCCTGTGACCCCCTGTGGGGAACTCCTGGCTGTCAAGCTGGGCATTCCCTTTGTCTACTCACTACGTTTCTCCCCAGCCTTCACTCTGGAAAGACACTGTGGCAAGATCCCAACCCCACCATCCTACACACCTGCAGCCCTGTCTGAGCTCACTGACCGCATGTCTTTTGGGGAAAGAGTAAAAAACTTTGTGTCTTACTACCTGCAAGACTACGTTTTCCAGAGCTACTGGGGACATTGGGACATCTACTACAGCAAGGCCTTAGGTAAGCCTTCTGATACTTCACTTCTTATTATACAGTCTGTCCTTATGACCTGCAGAGCTTGGAACCCACCAGGGTTGCAAAGTCAAGAGAGAGGTCAGCAAGAGTTTGTCATCATGTCCCTGAAAAGGGGCTGAGCCACTAGCTGTTGGGGTGTGTGCTGCTATGCCATTGCATTGAGACAGGATCAGGGTCATCCCCATTGATGGATTTGACTTTTGTCATAATTTTTTGTGTGGAGTTTGATATGACTTCCACACCATACAGGGTGCTCAGCAAGGGTGACTGCTTGCACAGAAAGTAGCCAAGAACAGAGCCATTTTCCTTATCCAGAGGACCATAATAAGGAGGGGGGGACCTGGTGAATTACAAGCCAGCCTTGTCACCCTCAGCAGCAATATTTAAGTGCATTGTGGCTTTGTAATAGATACTTCACTTATGTCACTGGTCATATAAAACCAATTCTCTCTGCACAAAGCAAGTTTTAGTTAGAACATACTCTCCCACCCACAAAGCAAACAGTGAAAACAACAACACATCTTTCTCTGCAGGCTTTTCTTCTGGACTGTTTTGAGTGATCATGCAGAAAAATATGTTTATTATTAATCACATGTTGTTTCTACTACCAGCCCACTGAGCTCTTCAAACAGACCTCTGGCAAATCTCTCAGGGTTCTATTGCCTGCAAATACCTGCATGGTGCAAGACTCCACAGGTACACCAAGTTGGTGTTAGTGTGTACAGTACTTGAGGTGTCTCAGCTTGGCTTCTCACAGTCTAGCTGTTTCCATGACCCTCATTTTTGTCCCAGAAAGGGTGCTCTAGGCAGCATGAAAACCATACCAAAAGCCTTGGACGACAACATTAGGAAACATTGTGTAACAGCACTGGGCAGAAACCCTGTAATAATGATTTTTAGCACAGAAAAGAAAACCTACTCTTAAGAAAATTAATTTCTTAATTGCACATCAGGAGGGACCATATAAATAAAACTGTTAAATGGATTTTCTGGTTCAATTTATAGTGCATAATTGGCACTTAGTGGCAGGCAGGAAGCCTGCATTATACCCTCCTGGTCTCCCTTGTTTCTCTGTAAGAGGCAAGTTCACATGAGGTCAATCTTACTCTGATACTGGAGTAATTTGCTGTGTAGTTTCATCCACTTCAAGATGCAACTCTTTAGCTGCAGCCCCAGATCACCACTTTAAGTATGTTCTAAAGGGATGCTTAGTGGCTTTATAAAAGCAAAGAGGTGCTTACACAGTCAGTAAACACCTTCGCTGCCTACACAGCTGTGTTTCAAAGAGCCAGAAGAATGAAAAAGTCACCTCTTCTATCAAACGAGTAACACAGAGACTGCAGTTAGATGGGCAGGAGGGATGGAATTACCGACAGGATACAAGCCTTGCTGGACTGAGCCTCCCAGGGCTGACAGCTCTCCCTGCTGCTCCTGAGGAACCACACCTTCCAGCTTCAGCAAGTTGTTTACCACAGGAGAGTGCCAGCTTGTGCCAGTCACCTCTTTTGTGGCCTAAGAAAACATGATATTAAACATGCCATTTATTCAGGACAGGATTTCACACTACCTACCTTTGGCTCCCTGACCTCAGGATCAAGGCAGTGCACTGCATGCCCAGGACAGGATTTCACACTACCTACCTTTGGCTCCCTGACCTCAGGATCAAGGCAGTGCACTGCATGCCCAGCCCAGTTGGGAGTGCCACTGCTCCTGGTGAAGGAAGGCCGCGAGGGCATTGCCGCACAGAGCAGGCTATGGCAGGGAAGGTGGTGACAGTGCTGTTGCTGCTGGCCATGCTGGGCTGGGCATCCGGGGGAAAGGTGTTGGTCTGGCCGGCTGACAACAGCCACTGGCTGAACATGGAGCACATACTGCAGGAGCTTGTGGTCCGGGGCCACGAGGTGACCGTGCTGCTGCCTTCATGCTTCCTCATCCTCAATCCCACACAGCCCTCACCCTTCCAGTTTGAGGTGATTGAGGCACCAATCACCAAAAAGGAGATGATTGACTTAATGGATGAAATTTTATATTTTTTTTTTTATGAGGAGAAAGAGCTACCTATGTGGAAAGGTGCTTACAAGATAACTCAAAAGATGTTGCAGATGAAGAACATAGCCAAAGTCATTTGTGATGGAGTTGTGAAGAATGAGACCCTGATGGAAAGACTGAAGGCATCTGCCTTCGATGTCCTTTTGGCAGACCCACTGTTTCCGAGTGGGGAGCTGGTTGCTGAGAAGCTGGGTATCCCCTTTGTGTATACCTTCCGGTTCTCCATGGGCAACACGGTGGAGCGGCTCTGTGGAACACTCCCAGCACCTCCTTCCTACGTACCAACCACCCTAACCTGCCTAACAGATAGGATGACCTTCTGGCAAAGGCTAAAAAACACCCTCAGCTACACTCTGCAGGATTTCATATTTCATTATGTTCTCTGGGCCAGCTGGGATCAATACTACAGTGAAGTTTTAGGTAAGGCTGCTCTCTTTTCAGAAATTACATCTGCTGTACACGCAAGTGTAAATACCCAGAGATGAGAGGTTAAGGCACAAACTAGGAGCAAGACAGCCACAAATTCACTCTCCTTCCTTCAAAATTCCTGCACCAAATCAAACAATCCAGGCAAGTACAAACATTGCCTGTTAATCCTGACCTGCTACAGTGGTAAAGCTAAGTTGTACAGGTACTTCCAGGACATGTAAAACAGCACTTGAAACAGGGCTCATTAGTCATATTCATGGATGACTCACAACAAACACGAAGAACAGTGCAATACTGTATACCCACCAAACACCAGTACTTTTTCTCCCATAGCACACTTCTTACTTGCTACCTTGTCTCAAAATTAGAGACAATATCCTCCTCTGGACCTTTAAAAGCCTGGGAGATCAGATGAGCCGCAATTCACAGCAATAAAAGGCCCTCTGCAGAGACATGGTTCTTTGCTTTTCTTGAAGTGTCTAAAAAACTATTAGATTATAGTTATATATATTTGTAAGTGGTTTTCATTTTTTTTTTTTAAATAATGATTGTATAATTGTTCTCCCATTTTTGCTCTAGGTGATTATAGAAATGCTTAAAAGGAGACAGGCCAAACATATGCTTTGCTGGTGGGGAGATAAAATGGGTATTTCAATATGAGAGTTTAAAGTGGTTTTATTTATATTTCACTAGTAAGGTGTAACTCTGTTGAGAGAGCTAACTTGTTAAGGTATCTTAACTCTTAGCATACCTAGCTGTGTGTTTGTGTTGCTTATCATGTTATGATGACGGAGGCTAGAAAATCTTGTGCTGGCTGAAGCATGGTTTGGTGTCTGTTGTGTAAGCCTCAGAGCTGTTTGGATCTTGTGGTGTCTTTTTTATTGTGAACTATGGGGTTTAGCATTTAAGGCTCCATGTGCAATACCTGTTTTGTTAACTTGCATGGACTGCATGATGGATTTGTGCTGAAAAGAGTTTTGATAACACAAGGATATTTTAATTACTGCTGAGCAGTGCTTACAGTTTCAAGCCCTTTTCTGCCTCTTACCCCACCCCACTAGCAAGGGGGCTGGGGATGCTCCCAAAAAGTTGAGAGGGGACACAGCTGGGACAGCTGACCCTGACTCACCCAAGGGATACCTCAGCCCATGACGATTTTGTGCTCAGCAAAATAAAAGATATAGGGGAAAAGCTTGTCAGGGCTGCTGTTTCTTAGGGACTCACTGGGCATTGGCTAGAACTGAGCAACTGTTCTTTCACATCACTTGCTTTTCTTGCTCTTTTATTTCTTCATTCCTTTTTTTTCCCCATAAGTTGTCTCAGTCTCAATTCAAGAGTTTTCTAACTTTTGCCCTTCCTCTTCTGCTCCTTCTGTGGGAGATTCAGAGGCCTACCTGCCTATCAAGACTAAGCCACAACACAGGGAAAAAGCTTCTGGTCTTCACACACTACAAAGTGCACTTTGTGTGCAGATAGGAGCCACTGTAATTTTGAGATCAGCTGTGGCTCTGCAGGACACTCCAGAATGGGATTTTCTGCTTGCCCAGTCCTCCCATGAGTGTTTTGTGTTACAACATTGCCTCTCTTGTCAGGTTTGCCAGTCCAGATGTCACTTTTAATTGGTTGGCTCTACAGTGTTTGCACAGTGAAGCAGTGAACTACTTGCAGTTCGGTCAGATCAGAGTCGTATGTGGAATGCTGAGATGTTTGGGGCCAAAGTTCTCCTGGCTGCTCTGGGCCTACATATGCTGCTGCAGCACTGTCGCAGTGGGACACAAAATAAAGATGCTTGACTCCAGTCAGGAGGCAGAAGAAAATCAGAAGGCTTTATTTACAATTCATTCAGCCTTTTTATAACGTGCTGCACTAAAAAAGGCACGTTATTGGTCCATAGGATTGACACCTCTCTCCATTGGTTAAATAACAGAAATAGCAAACGAGAGACATTGTTATGGGAAAGGGATATTGTTTACTTGGAGATGTTACGGGAAAGGTAGTCATTTACACAAAGTTGTTTGGGAAGAGGAAAATTGTTGAAAAGTTTCCCTTGGGAAGAGCTAGCAGTTCTCAGCTCAAAAATATTGGGCCCACACAGCACCAGCTTTTGTGGGAGGGTGGTGGTCTGGTCCACCGATGCCAGTTACTGGATCAATGGGAAAGTGCTTCTGCAAGAGCTCGTTCTCCAGGGTCATGAAGTGACTGTGCTGGTGCCCTCAAGTAATCTGCTCATCAACTACCAGGACACCTTCTCCCCTTTCACTTTTGAGGTCCTGCAAGTCCCCTTTAGCCAGGAGACCCTGGATGCCTCCATGGAGGACTTCCTCAATTTCTGGATGAATGAAGCAGCTAATCTCTTCTCCTGGGAGATCATGTAAACGATGAAAGAACAACTGGAGGTCTTTACCAATATGTCAAAGTAGACCTGTAACACCTTGGTGATGAACTCTCACCTGATAGCAAAGCTGCAGCAGGCCAAGTTTGATGTTCTGATCGCTGACCCCCTGTCTGTAGGTGGGGAGCTTGTAGCAGAGAGATCCCGTTTGTCTACAGCTTCCGCTCCTCTGACGGGAATGTGGTAGAGTGGCTGTGCAATGGGCTCCCGTCCCTACCTTCCTATGTGCCTGCTAGCACAATGGGGCTGACACACCAGATGTCCTTTATGGAAAGACTACAGAATTTCCTCTTTTACATTTGCATGGATTTACTTTTCATGAAGTTTCGGCGAGATGAATGGGATGGGTAATACAGTAATGTCTTAGGTAAAGCAGCTGTTGAGTGGTTTCTTTTCTTTCATAGGTTGTGCCTTTTAAATTCTTTGGGACCACCATGCTGTTGTCTCAAAATGCTCCTTCTCAAAGGCAAGCAGAGGTGGCAATCCTGAAGTATCTTGCAACTGCATAGTGCAGGATGCTGTGTCTGAGTTCAATTCTCAGCAGTGAATGCTGTCACTTTTCCCTTTCATCCACCATTCAGAGTTTGGAATAGTCTCCTTAGACTATATGCATACCTGAAAATTTTGCTCCAACATAGCACAACTTAGGCATGATTCAATATTTAATAAAGAAATCTTTTAGCTCAATGGACTTTGAATCTTGTCCAGGGCATCTAAGTTTAGGCAGATAATGAGTGAACAGCAAACAAAAGGGCATTTCTTCTGTTGCTGACCAATCTTTTCCTGCATTTGCAAAGAATGCCTTTGTGCTCTGAAAACTGTCCCTCTTCCTTGGATTGAATTTTTAACAGCACATAAAGACTTAATAACACCTTTATATCACTCTACTTGTAATGCAAACTTGATTTTCACTTCAGCAACTTTGTAACTTACTCATTGCCCTTTAAATAAAAAGGAAAAATTACTGGTTTAGATTATTATACTGATCAAGTAGTATAAGAAGATGCCCTACAGATAATTTTTATCTTGCTGTATATCTAGCTTGATTCCTCCTTGCATCGGACTGGCTTTGGAAAACTATTTATCAATGCTTCTAACCCTTTTACTCCCCAGTTTCACTCTGTGGAGAAAATACTGCAAAGACAACTTGAAACATGTACCTAAGAATATATATTTTTTTCAAATGGTAAACTATAAAACATCAGATTATCATTAGATTTTTTTTCTAGAAATATTGGATTTTGCATACAATGACATTAAAAGTACCTGTGGAGTTGGCCAATTTTTCCTAATATGTGTAAGAAGCAGCTCAACCCAGTCCTCAAGAAAACTACAGATGTCTGTACCTGTTCTTTATTGTTGTCTAAGTCACCATTTGAAAAATGCTACAGAACTTTGTTTAAAAACTTTGCTCCTCCCTGACAGGTGATAATCACTTTGTGATTCATTCATTTTGTATGTGGAACTAAATTTTTTGTGATTGTTCTCTTCCCCAAGTGTTCTCTGTGTTTTTACTAAAAGCACAGGTAATAATTCAGCACTACAAGAATTGCACTTCTACATTAGATACTAAATGCTTCTCGCTTGCATTTCTCTAAAGTAATCATGAAGGTTCAAAATCCTTGTAAGGACTGTACCACCTTGCGCGTGGCCACGTGCTAAAGCTTAACACATGACAGGGCAAGGAATATATCCAGATTTGTGGATGTTTTCATTTTATGCATGGTTTGAGAAACTACACTGATTGGGAGTGCCAAAAGAGAGGTACAGCACCTGTTTCACAATCTAGAGCAAACAAGGTCACTCCCGTGCATGTTGTAAACCTCTTGTACCTTGTCCACAGGAAAGCCCACAACCCTGTGTGAGACGATGGGGAAAGCAGAGATCTGGTTAATCAGAACATACTGGGATTTCGAATTTCCACGCCCTTTCCTGCCCAACTTTGAGTTTGTTGGAGGACTTCACTGCCAGCCTGCAAAACCATTACCAAAGGTATCCCAACTTCATTCTGCCATTGGCTGGTGTGCTACAAAGACTGTTTCTCTCCTGGATAACCCCGCAAGCCATGTCCTGAGAAAGCTCATTCTTAAAGAAGATGCTCTTGTGCTGCTGGGGAGCAAGGAACTATTTAGCTTCCATACCTACTTGTCCAAACTAAGGGCTGGTTTTTAGCCTGCTGTCTTAAAAGAGGATAACTGATGTTAGCACGGGGTAATAGAGTGTGATAGGTGATGCCTCTGGGTACTTAAATGTAATATTTAATTCTAAGACACAGACTTGCAGCCCATGATAACACTGAAATACCTGATGCCAGAGGGCACTGTGGCAAGACAAATTCTTCAGGTAAAACAAGGTCAAAACTTGCAAAAATAGATGAGTGATAAATACTTTTTCTATTGTACCTTAGTTTAAGACATCTTAAAGGGAGTAAAACACTGAACATCTCCAGCCTATGCTCTCCTGTGAATTGCAATATTCAGGTGGAATTTGAAACTCCCAAATACTGAAGATCACAAAATGACAAGCTCTGGTGTAGATTATCATTCCTTTAGGAGCCTTGGAAGATATAGGCCATCTTCAGTGCAAGTTGTCTCCTAAAAGAAACCTTCTAACTCTCTTCCCACTCCCCTCTAGCATAGGCTGAGCTTAGGGAAAATGGATAACCATTCTCTTTTGCATGTTACTGCTCCAGTTCACATGACACTAACTAATAAAAGGAACAGGAAAACCTATTGGCCTGATTTGTAGAAAATGTTTTGAGCAATGTGGTGCATTGTAAGAAATGAGAACTGTCTCACTAGCAAAGTGATGGCACCAACTTGGTGAATCTATGATCAGGATGCTGAAACACCCTCTCAGGTTTCAGCAGAGCTATATAATGCAAAGTACTTGTTCCAGGAAAATCCAGAACCATGACCATGCTAGGGAGAGTATCACAGTGTGGCCTACCCATGATAATGCCAGGATTCATTCCTGCTGCTGAAATGTATCCTGAAACTTGCTTTCAAAAAGACAAAAAATCTGTCACCTGTCTCTACTTGTCCTTCTCACTGTTGGGGAGAAACTGACTGTTTTCCACAGTCTTTGTCAAGCCCTTCTGTCAGGAGGTGCTCACAAGACCATCATTTCCTAAATAAGCTGAAAAGGTTATGCTCTCTATTCACAGAAATCTGTGTAATCTGCATTGTGCAATTACCCCTGGTATGTTTTCTGCCTCTCCTAGGAAATGGAAGAATTTGTTCAGAGCTCAGGAGAACATGGTGTCATTGTATTCACTCTTGGGTCGATGGTCTACAACTTGAGTGATGAAAAAAGTAATGTGATCGCCAAAGCCCTCAGCCAGCTTCCACAAAAGGTGAATTTCTTTTTAAGCCTAAAACAAGTTGCCACGTTACCTTGCTTTTTTCACTCCCATTGCTCTCAGTGAGCCTTTTATGTTTGGAGTGGCCTGTTCTTTACCTGCATTCCTGGTGGATATGATACAGGCAGGAAGCTGGGCTCTCTCAGAGAGACAGACTGCTGAGTTACTTAGTGAGGAGTTCTGCTGTTTCACCTCCTCTGAACCAAATGACACGAAAATGTGTCTACAGGGCAAAAAAAAAAAATCACTCCATGCATTTTTTATAATTAGCACATAATAACCCATCAAAGTTCAACTGGAGCCAAATCTATTTGAATTATTGGGAAAAGGCATGTGGGTTTGAGATAAACTTCTAAATTACATGTAATAAATACAGAAATGCACATCACATATATAATGTTTATCTTATTCTTCCTTTGTTCAAGGTCCTCTGGCGGTACAAAGGGAAAAAACCAGAAACTCTGGGCTCTAACACCAGGATTTATGACTGGATACCACAAAATGACCTGATTGGTGAGATTGATTCTATTTGGGATGGATTGCACCCTTGGAAAAACTGTTTCCTTTGTTTTTCCACTAGAATGGTTAATTCAGGCAACAGAACCACGTAATGCTTGTGGATACACTTCGTTTCATAGCCTAAATTGCAGAACTTTGCTCTTGGGAGCCTTAGGTTCCTAAAATGCTCTGACTTAGAGAGCTTGGTGGCAGTTGTCTGGAAGGGCTCAAAAGCACCAGTAGGCAGGAGTAAAGACCAAAGTAGAGATGTACTCTGGAGTTTGATTTGGCATTTGCAGCTCATCTCCAGGGCTTGTTCTTCAAAATGTTTGAGCTAAGCAAGGCTGAAGCAAAGGGCTGTTCTGAAACTGATACCATGTGAAAACTACAACTGTACAATAGTGGAAGGGCTGAAGTAACTGTGGGGTAGTCTGGAGGGACATGCTGATTCACATGTTGTGTTAAAATACGTATGCCTGTGTGAAAACTAAGGATGCAAGCTCTGCTGCTGATCCAGAGATCAGGGTTGTTCCCTTCTCTAGCAGTGCACTGGCCCCTCTATGCAGTGCTCACATCCCAGTGACGGCAATCTGCCACAGCTGCTGTAACGTGCACCTCTTCTTCCCTGTTCCAGGCCATCCCTTGACTAAGGCCTTTATTACACATGGTGGGACCAATGGGCTCTATGAAGCCATCTACCATGGGATCCCAATGGTTGGGATTCCCATGTTTGCTGACCAACACGACAATATTGCTCACATGGTAGCAAAAGGAGCTGCAGTTCAGGTGGATTTCAACACAATGAAGTCTCAGGACCTGGTTGATGCATTGAACACAGTCATTTACAATTCCACGTGAGTTTTGTTCTTGCCTTACAGTAAGCTGAGGTTATTAAAATCCTGGGCTGCTGATGTGAGAAATTCTGCTGGCTCTTCTGGGAATGGAAAATGCAGAGTAGCTGAAGTTTGGATTTCAGATGAAAACCACCTTTCCTTTCGGAGAATCAGCATTTCTCAAAAAGGAGAGATCAGTAATTTGGTTTTCCTTATACCGCATTTTATAGTTCTTGGAAAGTTCAGAGGAGCTTTTGAGAGTTCTCTGCTAGTGTAAATCCTCTGGAGGCTCTGAATGACAATTCTAGTTTTATTACATCTTAGCTGCCTTTAGTCATAACAGTTCTTTCTCCCACCCCTGACTTAGCAGTATCCTTAGGTTACTGTACCTGTCAGTCAGGACTTGGAAGAGAAGGAAGCCCAGCAGCTGGGCTGGGCTTAGCAAGGGATCCCTTGCTAAGGATAAAACCACTGACAAAGGGATTGGAAAAATGCAGAAGTCCTCAGTCTTTAGCAGCAACTCCTGTCCAGTGTGAAGGACAGGTATTCCTTCAAGTAAGAACCTGCAAATTCTTGAAGCAAAGAGACCAGCACTGATAGAGGTATCTAGTATCAGAGGGAGTCAGCCATGGTGGAGGTGATCTGTATGTAACAAGCTGGGTGGCAGCTGGTACATGTGGCCTCCCCAGCCTTCCCCTTAGTTTTACTACTGAGCCATTACACCCTAGGGTCTGGGATCCCCTTGGGTCACAGTGGGATCAGCTTTCCTTGCTGTGTCCCAATTCCTCGTGCAGCCCCAGCCTCCTTGCTGGTGGGGTGGGGTGAGAGCCAGAAAAGGCCTTGACCTGGTATAAGCTCAGCAGTAAGGAAAACATTCCTATTTTATCAACATTGCTTCCAGCACAAATCCAAAAAATAGCCCACACCAATAGCTACTATGAAGAAAGTTAACTCTATCCCAGTGCCAATCAGCACTCTATTATATTGGAGCAGAAATGCTGCAAATGTTTCCATGTTGTTTTTTTTAAAGGAGTATCTGAAATAATTTTGAATAACATTTTTGCAAACTAATAGCTTTCTCTATTACTATTTTAACCCAATTTTATGCATATAGGAATAAATTGGACGTTTCAAATATATTTAAGTAAGATTGATGAAAGTAAAAGCAGGGTTGTCTACCTTCCTCAAGAGGACTGCCAGGTGCTAAATGGTTTGTTTCAGGAATAAGTGAAAAAAATCTCTTCGTTGTTCTTTTTTTCCCCAGCTATAAGGAAAATGCTCTAAAATTATCCAAGATACAGCATGACCAGCCTGTTAAGCCTCTGGACAGAGCTGTCTTCTGGATTGAATTTGTCATGCGTCACAAAGGAGCAAAGCACTTGAGACCAGCTGCTCACCATCTCACCTGGTACCAGTACCACTCCCTGGATGTTCTGGCATTCTTGTTCACCTGTACAGCCACTATTGTCTTCATTCTTTTCAAGTGCTGCCTATGCTGTTGTAGAAGATGTGGCAGAATTGCAAAGAGGAAGAAAGAATAGACATCTTCCCAGCAGCAGTTTTCTTCTCCTAGGCTGATTAAGGAAGGCATTCTTTGGTGAACAAGTTTATTAGGATATGCTTTAAACTGGCATATCATGAATGCACCACAACAAAGCTGTTGTGGGGCAGAGCTGCTTGCTTAGCCAGCAAATTCCTTCTGGTCTAAAAATTGAATTACAGTTGCTTTATCCCTTGGGACCATGTTAGCTGATCACACATGGTCCTTGCTATGCTAATTGTTGCTCTAAGTTTTCAAATATCTCAAATATTTTTGAATATTTCATAAATTCAGCCTTGCCCTATGCAACTAGGCTCCTTATCCTAACTCTGTCTTCTCCTCTAGTGTCATGCAGGCTTGATCACTGATTCACAGTCAGGAAAGCTCTCTCCAGACTGGACAGTGAATCCAAGATTATGGGCTCCTAAAAAGCACCCATCTGAAGGGCCATGATCATAAAAACTGGGAGCTGCTAGTGGCAAATGCCCTGACTACCTGGGGGCTGAGGGGAGACTAGAATCCCAAGAGCAAAAAAATTAAATTAAAAAACATTTACTTTCCTGGGAACCATTTACTCTTTCCTATTCAGTCTGGAATTCCTACTGCACAAGCCATCACTGTAACTGCAACACTGCAGGGGTGTGAAAACCACCTTTGTCAGGAACTTGCCCATCTTAACCCCCAAACACCTCTGAGCCATGCTAATTGATAAATTAAGGAAAACATCTAGAAAGGGAACTCGCACAGAGCTAACATTCCATATGGGAACAGTGCAATAGCCACTTGCCTTGCCTGAAAAGCTGGAGAAAATAGTGCTGCACTTGGGTCAGATAACAGAGATAGGAAATGTAGTACTTCTTCAGGTGTTAAAGATGCCTGTAAAATGCTGCTAGTCCATGTCTCCTGTTCTAGGTAAGGTTATTTCACTGCTGTGCCAGCTTACTCAAGAAAAAACCTGCTAGAATTTTAACTGATATTTTAAAATACTCTTGAATTGTTTTCAAACAGAACATGATTATTTGTTTACATAATAAAATTATTTACATCACATCAGCTTTTCTTATTAGCATTGTCATGTTTCAACATCTGCTTAAACTTCTTCATACTACGACATGTACCAAAACTCAACCATTTCTAAACTGAAGAGGGGTTACATGAAGACTACTGCATCTCACAGCAATTTGGTGTTGTTTTCCTGTTGTCGTGATGGGATCATAACCAGGAGTATGTACAGTCAATAGAAAGGGGTATGATACTAAGGCCCCAGATCAGAAAGGGGCTGCTCTAATGTTCAGAGCCAGGTGGCTGCCTAGGCACAGCTCCACCAAGTTGTAACACTATGAGTCACTCAGTTGCTGAGATGTTGGTTTGGATGGCAGGCGGCCAGCAAGCCGCCCAGGACACTGCAAAGGTATTGGTCAGGCAGGATAGATGGGAAAAACTGGACAAAGTTGCTGCACAATCCCTGTAAGGAGGTGTTCATTTCTGTAACCTACTCAGAGAAATTTGGTTTATCTAGTATGGAATTTTTTAAGTAAACAAATAACCCCCCCCCCCCCAAAGCTCAAACAAAACCAACACCCGAGTCTGTATATAATGCAGAGAAAAATATCAAAGTATGAGGGTGGTCTATGAAGCATTTCTCCAATTAAATTCAGAATGTATTCTAAGTCTCACAGACTGAACTAATCCTCCAGCTAGCAGGCAATACCTCTCTGTGCACAATGAACTGTATTGAGGAACCCAAACACATATTCAGCCTCTTGTACTGCTTAAAGAATGCTAACATACTTGTACATTGGAGGTCTAATTTTTTGTTTAACACATACTTTGTTTACTGTGATTGTAGATTAAAATAAACAGAGCACAAATTATTGTCAGATCAAAAAACCACATTTCCACAAATGCCACACAGTGGCCAGTCCTAGTTTGCCTTTTATAAAAATAACTGCAGCACCTGGAAGGGTAGAGCTGGAAGTGTTTAAAGCACAGTCTGGATTTGTTACATGAAAAGACACTGAAGAAATTTTATGAAGAAGTCCACCAAGGCAGTGCTACTCTTACAAGTTTTGGGAAGTTGGAAATTGCTGGATAAACTGAAGAAGTTTAAGTTTTAACTTTTCACCACCACCCCCCCCCCCCACAGTTTTAACATTGGCATTTTAAATATTTGCTAAAATATTTGGTTAAAATATTTGCTATTTAAGAAAAATAACAAGTGATCACTACAAAGAACACATGTGCAGACTTGTGGATCTCGCAGGACTAACACATTCCTGATATAGGTACATTGTGGCTGAGGAGATCTTCTCAACAGCTTGAAGATCATATGATTAAACCTGAACATATAGGGCCTTAATAACTCTGATGAGCTGCAGGATTTATTGGCTACTTCACTAAAGAAACAAATGCAATTACCTTTTATATCAGCAGTCCTAAGTTCAGGCATCAAGATCAACTTCACTTACCATAAAGAACATTTGAACTATTTCTGAACATAGATGTTTTCCTAGAACTGCCGGCATCTAGCAAAGCTGTCAAGCTTAGAAAACCAAGAAACCTGACACGGAGTTTTAAACATTTCAATAGTTACCAATTTATTTTTATAAAAAAAAAATGGTAGCAATGTAGAATACAGCAATATTTTCTGGTTCCACACACGCAGGTTGTGAACATTCCAAGCAATGTGTACATTTTGGAAAGAGACAAGACAAGAGAATTGACCAAAATGTTACTGAACACAGGAAGATTTTTAAAAAAGGCTAAAAATCAGGTATCAATAGTGTCTTCTTAATATTGCTTTCCTTACTGAAGACTGAAAAAAACCCACTTGACTTCACAGATAGGGTTAAAAAATAGGGGGGAAAGAGGGGGGAAAAAAGGCTGCTACAACACTGCCATACCGTCAAAAAAAAAAGAAAAAGAAATCATACTTCAATATTTGCATACTTGATAGCAGCATTCTCCCATCGAACCATATGAAACTACAGGAAGAAAACATCAAAGCAAAAAAAAAAAAAAAAAAGAAAGAAAAAGGCAGTTATCCATCAGTATTCAAAAACCTAGAATGAAGTCACTAAGTAGATGAACACTTATTGAGAATTAATCAATATCTACATTCTTAGCTGCTTCCAACTCTGTTCCAATAGAAACATGAAGTTGAGTGTCAGCTTTGTGTATTTTATTTTTGGCCTATTTGAGTTTTTCCAGTTCATAGTTCACTGCATGCTTGGAATAGAGAGGGTCATTATAAATCCTTCTACACAATGAACTTTAAGTAGACAGCTGAAAATAAAAGGTACTACTTGTAAACACACAAAAAAATACAAGCTTTTTTTGTTTCAAGTGAGCACTGGTTCCGGATAGATTATCTTCGGTATCTACCTCTTTCACCTCTGTCTCTGTCCCGGTCACAAATCCTCTCTCTCTCCCTTTCCCGGTCCCGGCCTCTGTCGCGTTCTCTGTCTCTCCGATTATCGCGAGGCCGGTCGCGCTCCCGCTCCCGGTCCCTCTCCCGGGGCCGGCTTCTCCGGCCGCTGACAACGGCTTGCGTGCGGCGAAGGAAATCATCTACTCTCATATCATAGTCGTGCTGTGATGAAAGGACAGCTCTGCTATTTTCTTTCCCAGATTAGAATTCCCTCCCTTATCTATAGGGCTGTCTGTAACTCTTCAGAAAGCCCAGTATTTAAAAAAAGACAAACCCAACCAAACAAGCGTCCAGTATCCATGTGCAGAATCTGGGGTGCAAATGCCAGACACCAGCAAGAGACCTGAAAGCTAAGGAGCCTTTCAAGCCAGCTAACAGAAATTTAATAAACTGCCCTGTTTTCTGATGTGCCTGTAAGAAGTTTTTAAACAAAATTCTGTTGATAAAGTAATTTGTTGCCATGAGCACAAGCAAATTTACAGGCATGTCCTTATTCAAACCAGGCTTCAGCATGGAAATGTTCAGAAGTGGACAGGCTGGAAGCCAATTTCAGCATACACTTCAGTTTAAGAGTCTGAGAATTTTTCATTTCTACCTCACCAAGGAGAGAAAGGCTTTTCACGTTTGCTGGAAGCGTGTACTCAATCTCAACAACTCCAATGCATGTCATGAACATGCCATTTATCACAGCCAACAAAGCTTCAGCTAGGCTACCCCTGGACCCCAGATTCCTACTCCAGCCTGCAGACTTGCATCCCCTCTGTGTGGACACTTACTACTCGTTTGTCTCTGTATCTTGCTTCATGGGGTACAGGATGATGTCCTGAGTATGGAGGGTGAGCTTGAGGTGGAGGTGCATGGTGCTGATAGTAAGGGTGGTGTGGTGGTTGCTCCATACCTGGATATGGTGGCTACAAGAAAGTTACAGGAAGTTGGTTGAAGCAAAGGAATGCACACAAGGAGTGCATCATTCAGATGGAAAACACAGCAGCTAAGTAAATCTGATCACAGCCTCCTAACTGAACAGCAGACTACTTTCCATTAGACTGGCATGCTTTATTACCTCTCTACCATTGCTTGGAGAAGTCTGGTAAACACCCTCCCCACAGCCCAATATCCCTTCCCTCCTTATTTATCTACCTTAACATGACACTGTACGTGAAACTTCTGCTATTTAAATATGGTAGTTTTGGGTTTTCTAAACCTTTGCATATAAAATGTGAATTCTGTCCAAACCAGTGAGCTCTTACAGAAACAAGTCATACTCATTCCTTATATGTTTCTATTCTAAATTAAAAAACCCTAACTTTGCAAGACAAATTATTTGAAAAAATGCTAGCAGATTTTTTTTTTTTTTTAAACAAGACAAATTTTGGCCGATTTCCTCCATTTCTTCAATCAGTAAGATCTTCCTTTGCCATAGTGCCAAAGCATCTTTGCTTGTATTTTTGTTACAGAGAAAGTAAATGGAAGCACTGGATTCTAGGGCAACTACTTGGACTGCATGCAGAAAAGGGGAGGAGAAAAAAAAGGAGTTTCTGGAAGCTTAACTGTGTTTGAAAAACTTTTCCTCTGCATCTGACAACCCTGTTTACTTCCTTCAGCTGTAAAGAGTTGTGTTTCAGCTGAGAAAAAAGAGAGGCTATAGGAGCATCTCTATATCTGCCACTGCTTTTTGCTCATTGCCAATAAAAACAAGAGCCAAAAGACTCATTACAGTTATGCAAAATCAGGCCAGACTTAAATATAACTAAAATAACCTCCCTATGACTATTTCTCCTGACATGAAGGCAAAACCACAACTTGTACAAGTGAATAATCTACATATTTGGATTTATGTACACTCATGTTATCTGCTCATCTGACTGGGAAAAAAGTGCATTTCAGTGGAGGCTGTAATACAGGAAGACTTAATTTAATTAAGTTTCTGCAGCACATTTTGCTCATTTCCTGCATGCTTCATTGCCATAGCCAAAAGCAAGCCACTGCACAACACTAGAACCCAGCAGCCCATTCCATGAGCCTCTTCAGCAAGTCCACCTGTTTGATGCATTTGTTGTTCAAGAGCCAGTTACCATGAACATTTAGCAGAATACAGCATGTGATCACACCCCTCCCGTCTAGGATAAAGGAGGGTTCTGCTATTTTCTCAGAGCTTACTAAGAATGCCAGACTACAGTTGAGAGTAAATTTCAAAATACTGGCTATCAATATTTTTCCCCTAAAATTTTACAGTGTTAGAGCAAAGATACATTTTAGGAAAAGCAAAGAGTTGAGAGCACACTGAATATGCCAGGCTCCATAAGTGGGAAACAAAAAGAAGCTGTATGCTAAGGAGAAAAGTCAAATTCAACAAGACACAAACCATTCCTTGCCAAGGTGGTGGCGGTCCCATGTTGTGGAACTCCCTCACGTAATCATTGTAGGACTAAAATGAAAGACAGCAATATTAAAATTTGTGTTGAGTGTTCTTTGGAAGTGCAGAAAGCTGAATATAAAGCTCCCCAAAAATTTGCATGCAACAACTTACCCCATTTAAAAATACATCTCGTCGAACTCCTGAAAATCGTCTGTTGGGAATAAAAATTTGTAGAACTAAATCCAACTTATCCATGCAGACAAGTTACCAGGGCATAAAATGAATAACATGAACACACCTTACCTGTCTACTTCAGGATATCTGGGATCCTTTATATACCCTGTTCGAACATCAAGCAGTATTAATTCAATTCACCATCTCATCTTAACAATCTTAAAAATTATATTCATTAGAAAGTGTCCGTTCATTTTGTGCCAGCTACAAAATTATGTCTACCTGCCATTACCCTCACTTTAAAAATAACTCTTGAAAACTTACAGCTTCTAATAGACAATGCAGACAAGTAATATAATGTAGTAACAAAAAAGTGACATCAATAAACCCATAAGAACTTGCACACAGTACCAACAAATATGCAAGAGGGAAACTGTGCAAATAAAGACTTGAAATTTAGTCAAACGAATTAGGAATGCACATGAATTTGAAGAGTACTGTTTCCAGGCAGTTAGCATGTGGCTGTTACTGCTTCCTAATTGTATATTCAGTAGAATGTGTTCGTCTGGGCAACCTTTCAAGCTCATTTCCTTATATATTTTGGATACAATGCCACACAGGAAATTAAAAACAAACTGAGAAGTATCTGGAAAAGCCACACAAGGCAAAGAACTCTTACAGCTTCCGTAAATCCCTTTAAAGAGCTCAGCAGAATGGTACAAAACACCAGCCATGCTTGTGCTAAAATAAAATAGTGCTTCTGAGGTTCATTGTTTTTAAAAAATCTTGTTCTGTTTTTTAAACAATTGCCTTAGAAAGATGCAGAGCAGCAACAACACTTTTTGCATGAAAGAATGTAGGCTTTGAAGACAAGCTGGACAGATAAAGGTATATTTGTAACAGGTTTAGGCATCTACGACTGAAATAGTGGAATGTGCTTTTCTAAGAGATGTGAAGCACCATTTGGTAGACTAAAAGCAACAATTTCTTAATAGCTGCTTTCTGAAGAAAAAAAAACCCAACAAAAACTGCACTACCACTGCAAACATTTCTTTCTAGGGAACAACAAATTTCCCTTCACCATTAGATCCTCTTGTACAATGCAGTGCAACATCCCCCTCCCTAAGCCACGTCAAGCTTGCAAAAAAAATCTCTCTGAAAACATAACTGAATGTCTACCACCATCTCCACACAAAGGCTGCTAGTCAGGCAGTCTCAGCTGACATTCCCAGATGCAAATTTCTCAAACTTTTTCATTTGATGATTAGCATCTTAATCTATTCTTGTGCCCACATTAACACAGCACTTGTGAGGATCATTCACAACAATGTACACAATTCAAGGCTCTTGGAAAGGGCTGGGCCTAGGTTAACTCAGCTCTCAAAACAGTGAAACAGCGCCACTGACTTCTGTGAGAGGTGGGTTAAAGCATCAGGCAGCACTTGAACAAGTCACATTTTTATATCCCAGCTATAACAGTATTTTATTTTTGAATTAACAAGGATATGCTAAAAGAGAAAACACTTGTGAATTGGTGCACACAAATCTTCATAGTAAGATATTAACCTGGTCTTTGGTGAAACTCAGGGGGATAGTCAATCCTTGGTTTCTTTCTGCTGTTATGAATATCATAATCTTCTGGTCGACGCCTACACAAATTAGATATCAAAGATTAAACAAGGTTGCTTGGAGCATTTGTCACAGCAGAATAACAGGAATAGTCTGAGCTGCCCAGGATATCAATGTAATCATTCTCAACTCTATTTTCTTCAAAATATTCTACAGATTTAAATCTGAACTGAAAGAATCAAAAATAGCTCAATTACATACACTCCATGTTACTTTCTGTCTACAGGAATTCTGGTAGTTAAGGAAGGAACTCTACCCAACTGTATCTTCATACCAAACAAAAGGGAACAAATTTGTCTAAACCAAACTCAAACTTAGGCATTAACATTATACTTTCCACATTACATTTTGAAACAAGCTATCGGACAACAAAAAATTTCACAGAACATTGCAGTCAGAGGGTATGAAGACTACTGCATTTGATAGCTATATTGTAAAGAATTATTTAAAAGATCTACTTCCATAACATTTATAAATAAAACTCTGCATGCTTTGTGAAATTGCAACTTTAACTGTGACTTCCAATAATAATTGAATAGGCCAATTATATTATTTCTAACAATTTCTGTTCTAACCAATTTACTAGTAATGCACTGGTGCATTTCACAATTTAATAATGCTCAAGCTTCCTAATAATTAAAATAATTAGGGCTCTTTTCTATAAAGACAGCTCATTGATGGAAGAGATATTAAGAACTCTGCTCTTCCTTCTAAAGTTACATTTGAGTTGCTGTTAGGCTCAAAAAAAGAGCTGACAACTGGCTGCTTATTTTGCTCCAAGGTACATAAACATTACTGTACTGGGAGACTCCAGCGCTAATGTAACAGTGTTTCTAAACACAAAGCAGCTACAAAACCATTCCCTTCCCACACCCCTCCCCCTCCCCAACAATATAATTCCTTATGACAAGGCATTAACACTTTCTTAAATTGCTTAATTACTGTGCAACTTGCTAGCTGAGTAACAAGCTTACATATAGCTTTTAGTTCTATAAATAGTGACTCCTCCCTCCCTTCCCCAACTTCAGTCTTTAAAGCCCACCATACCCAGTTACTAAGCTTTTTAAAATGGAAGCAGATTCTTTAGTATGAGCAAAAAGCCCAAAAACCAAAGCAGTTGCATCTACAGCAAATTCAAAGAAAATAGAAGCTGGTGTAAAGAATAAACATACCGCTTTCTTGTAGTTTTGAGAGTGCATTTACGACCGGTATAAAATATGATAGAAACAGTTCAT
Source organism: Cettia cetti (assembly GCA_013401135.1). Classification (NCBI taxonomy): domain Eukaryota; kingdom Metazoa; phylum Chordata; class Aves; order Passeriformes; family Sylviidae; genus Cettia; species Cettia cetti. The sequence goes on from VZUI01033686.1 coordinate 38,660, forward strand.
ATAGTAGTCCAACTACTGACTTTAAGCTGTAAGCCACATACATAAATGGAGGCCCTGGCAGGCTTGAGAAGGTGTGGTGGTGTTATATGTATAGTTTGCAGTCCATTGCAAAACCTTCACTTGTATATACTTTATTGCACTGGAAACCTCTTAGCTTAACTCCAAAAGCCATCTTGGTGTTCAGTCCTTTAAAGCCAAAAATAGGGGGGCGCTGCCAGGTTTCCTCCTACCTACTCGTTACAGTGTCCTTTTTTTTTTTTTTAAGCTCAAGGAAATGGGGACTCCTGTTGGGGCTCTGTACCTACCACAGGATGTTTCCACAAAAAGGAAACTTAACCAAAGGTTTCAGCCCAAACCATACATCAGTCTGTATGCAAAGTGGCTACCACGGGGAAAAGGTGTTTGGCAGAAGGGCTAGTATCAGTTCTTTGCAAAGACTTCTCCAATTCTGTAACAAGTTATACCCCCTTTTTTTCTGGAAAATGATGTTAAGTTCATATAGCAGTGATCAATAACCATGTCGATCCTCTAAAAATACTTTAAGTCCACAGGTACTGCCAGCATCTGGAAAGGTTGTATATACAGACACAGCAACAGCCATTCTTTTTGGTTTGTTGCCGGGTCTCCAAGGGCCACTTGATCCCTTTTGGAAAGAACCTACTGTTTTCAGAAGCTCAGCAAGATGTGTGAATTCAGTGGTTACATGTTAGAGAATATTTGGCAATAGGGTTAACACATCACGGTGACACAATTTGAAACAGTCCCAATAATGCTCCTCTTGAATATCAAAATAACTTAAATATTTTATCCTCAAAATGAGGCGGCATCTTCTGCAAAATTCTAAGTGATCCTTATAAAAGTCCCATATTTGATAAGGCTTATCCAGAGACACACCTGAAAGAAAAGGCTTTTACAAGATATTAACACATTTTTGGCATATAAATATTTCCTCCTCTCCATCTAGCCTGCTCATAATCAAGCCAAGCTTACCTACAGCTAGCATTACACGTTGCATTATCTCAATAAATGATCTAGTCTAAACTAGAGACAGAACTTTAAGAGCTTTTTTCTGCAAAAGCAAAGATCCCCATTTTCCTCTTGAAAAATGACAGACCGGGGAACCATGTGAAATCCTCAATGAAGCCACAAACTTGTCCATGCAGCTTGATTTGAGGATTTTCTCTCTTCTTTATCGCAGGGAAAGCTTTGACGAATCACATTCCTCCATCACGTTATTCTGACACATGTGCCTATTATCAGTCCAAAGAACGTTTCTAACCTTCCCACGTCCCGAACAGGGTCTCGACGGGATGGGCGTCCTCTTGATCGGGGTTGTGAGTGCATTCTTCTCTTGTGCCTCATTTTATGAATGACTTGATACAAGTCAATACTTTCATCAGGAGGGAAGAGAAGACAAAGTTGGGTTCCACATTCCGGCTCAATTTCCTAGAATTAGTTAGAAGTTCAGTAGTGGTTCAGAAACTGAAGAAATGAAACTCTCCCCAAATACACTGACAACATACATTTAAGGAAAAATAAAAAGGACACTTCAAAGAGATTTCAGTATCACTAGAGACATCAAAATGCACTTACGTTACCTTTCACTCTTTAGGCACTACTTAGAATTTTCATAAAATAGTCCAACACTTTGGGTAACCATATCTTCCCATGAGACATACAGGCCACATCACTGTTTTGCTATAAAATCAGAGAACTGTTTTTCATCACAAAGAAAATTATCACCTATTACAGAAAGAAAAGTGACATACGTAGGAAAAAAATCCATCCCAGCTTCACATATAAAAGCCATGGCCTGATGAAGTTGACTACTACCACTCAGTATGAGTTCTTCATTGTATGGTAGACAGGTCCATGAAAATACCAACTCAATGTCTGACCACAGTCAAAACAATGAGTTTGTGCGTTCAGGACTATTAGGAAAGAAACACGGAATAAGAAAGTCATTGTATCATGCTGGAAGTTCATGTTCCACCCACACCTTAAATACTGGATGCAGTTGTGCCCCTGCATCTCAAAAAACAGGGGGACAACAGAAATAGAAAAGCTTCAAACCGGGGCACCAAGAATAACTGAATGCGTGCAACAATTCCTACATGCAATGACTGAGCAGGTCAGATCTCCCCAGCCTAGATGAAAAGAGAAATATGCAGTATAAGGGGAACAAGATGGAGATAACTGGACCGTCAAACACCACAAGTTGTCTGGAGAAGAAAGGGACGGACACCAACTTGCTGACTCTCTCTTCCAGCACAAGAACTTGGGCCATCAAATAAATCTAGCAAGAGCCTGGAGCAAAACAATCCCAAAAAGTGCTTCTTCAAACTGGTGACTGCAGGCCTGCAGAACACCTTCCCAAATGATGTCCTAAAGGCAGAATTTCAGTGTATGCATCGTCAGAAGAGAGATCCATTCAGAGTTGTGCAAATATAAATGGATAAATGACAACCACTTCAGGAAATAACCAGACTTGAAAAGCAGAGAGAGCAAGCATCAGACCGATGCTTGTCCAGAACATAACAGTACAGTAATTTGATGAAAAAAGTTGAAACCCATGTCCAGATTGCAGGTCTGTTGTGGACAAAACATTAAAAAAAGTTACTTCCTTGACCATTTAACAGAAGCTAAGTTAACTGAAATACTTTTTTTTTTCTGATGTTCACACTAAACTAAAAACAAGACCAAAATGGTCGTTTTTTTCCTGCTACACAACAAAGCAAACATATCTGTGGGCAAAACAATGCAGCACAGAGTTGACATTTTCCATACAGTGTGGAGATTACCTCCCACCTTGTCTTAAGAAAGCACAATTTGTTATTTTCCCCACAGCTTGGGTACGCAATGACAGCAGCAACATACCTGCACTCTGGTATGTCTGACATGACAAAGAGCCAGCCCCACTTAAAATTTGCTTAGCATATAGTCTATAATGGGAGTCTATGCCTTAAGCAATACATATATATTAAAAAAACTGCAATGCAGAGCACAACTGGAAATACCAGAACATTTCCTTAAAACCTGATGCTATATGGTTTGCACACCATACAATGCAAAGCACAGTACATTTCAAATTCAAAATACCACACAGTTTTGAAGCAAACACTGTTTATCATGAAGATGGAAACAGAATTGGCACTGTATTGTTTCCTTTTCTTTCTTCCACAATGGCAGTAGAAAGCAGCAGAGTGCCTTTGCCACAGCACTCTACTGCAAGTAACTGCTCTAAAAACATTCCTGATCTCCTGCACATTCAAAGCTGGAAGCAAGCACTAGAGGATGTCAGTTATAGAAAAAAAAGTAAGATTTAACAAACCTGTCCATCGCGTCCAATCTTTACTGGCTTATGTTCGTTCCAAGGATTGGTCAGGTGAGCAGACTTAGTGAACGGCAATTCCCGCCTAAATATGCAAGTGGCACCATTTATAGTTTTGCCTCCATTTTTTTTTATTAAGAAAATAATTAAAAATGTATACAGCAGTAGATTACATATAAAATAATCCTGTTATTCTTTGTACTGTCAGGTCTTTGAACATATTCTTATGTTCTACATATTAGTAACTGAAGATTTCACATTGATTTATTCCAGTAGTAACAAATACAGTCTGTACTATGACAGGCTCTCCTTTTAAAGAAAAATTTTTTGGTCTTTGTGCAATATTGAAATTGTGCTTGTTTATTATCTCACCACCTGAATCCACTGACCAGTCTCTACATATGGTAGCTCTTGGCACCTACTGAAATAAATCCCTGAGCACTGACCTAACTGAAGCAAGAAGTGCTCTGAGCTGGGAGTCAGTAGCTGCAAGAGGACCCTTCCAACACAGATTTTTCTCTAATTCGAAGTTACACTTTTCCTGCATTCAGTCCTTCTGGCAGTCCACAGTACTTGCACAATCACGTAATGTGTTTCACGGGACTGCTGTAACTTTTTTCCTTGATAAAGATTTAAAATCTTTTCAGTAAGAACACAATTTTACATTTAACTCAGTTAAATCAATGAGCATAATGCTCACAACCTATACATTATGCAATACTTGCACTATTTCATATATTGTTTTAGAGCAGTAGCATTTTCTTTGTTCAGTTAGATCAAGACAGATTTGTTGTTACATGATTTTTCTTTTCTTTTTCATCCACAGCTGTCTATCCAAGTGAGCAATGAGGATAGATCCCTGGTTGAATCAAGTTTCAGAAGGATGCTGTTAGCACTTGAGTAACATGTGGAAATGATATTATAATGCCTTGTTACTAACAGCAACATAAATGCACAATTATTTACCTGCAAATCCAGTCAATTTTAAAGACACCTCCCAACATTTTTGCATTCATTCCTGCAGGCAGCACCCAATGTATAGGTGATCCTCCATGATGGGACTCTGAAGATAATCTTGCAAACCCTAAAGGATTTTGTATGAATCGTAACAAAGATATAACAGAAAGGTTATTGCACATAAAACTAACTTTCACTCACCTTGATAACAGCTCATTTTTCCTTACCTTGGAATTTGCCACTTTCTCTTACAGAAAATATCAAAATAACACTCCTTGCTGATCTAAATGCAGCATTAAGCTTCTTTTCATTCACTGGAAGTGTTGACCATACTCCCTAAAACAGAAAAACACCAACCATATCACCAAAACATAACAGTTCATCTCAAATGATTTAGCTAACATAAATATAAAATGCAGATGAAGAAAACAAGACCAAAATAGAATAGTGGAAAAGAAGATAATAGAAAAAAGTATTGCTAAATTAATTTCCTTCAAGAAATATTTTAGCCTGCCTCATGCTAAAACTTTTAAACCACTGGCTTTTCAATATTTTTTTGAACACTGAAGATGCACTTAGACCATCCATAAGACTTCCACTGTAATTATAATGATGGGCAGACAACTTACAAATATTAAAGATGAAAACAGAAACATGAAAACATGTACATTTCAAGTGACTTAGGGAATTTATTACATATAACACACAATATTATATATATTATATAACACACAAAAATTATGAAAAATATAAAAGAATATATATGAAAAGGTGGGCAGGTAGGTTTTAATATAGTATTGCAGATTTCCTGAGGACAGTCTGCAGACTTTAAAACTCTTTCAGTGAAATGCCAGCAACATGAAAGACACCAGAGTAACACTTCAAATTGGCAAGACAAATCACTTTGTTTATCCTTACACATCTACTACTACTAAGTAGTATCTTTTCCCTTTCACCAGCCATTATGCAACCACACACAATAAAACCCAACCTGTTTTAAGGTACCAACGGAACTAAGATACAGAATAACAGTTTATTGACTTACTCCTCCATCCATCTTCTTCTGAGGCAAACAAGCTTCAGCCTCAGAATGGGATCTACATACCAAAGTCAACGTTCCTTCACTTGCATTTTTTTAGTGAAGGTAAGTATTCATGCCCTATTCTGAATTCAGATCAATGTTTGTCTGATTCTGGTAATTCATTATAGCCACCAGAGAATTTGGGGTTTTTGCTTGCTTTCAGTCAGATTACATGCCTTTTGGCAGCTTGTAAAGCCCTGCTGTGAACTGAACAAAAGCACCACAAAAGCGAGCTCCATGGAAGTCCAATGTCAAAGCACTGATGCCTCTACACTGAGAGACAAAGCATCCACTCCAATAACTTCAGGAACAAGGATACTACTGCAGCTCCATACATAGATGGACCACAAAAATGGACAGACTCCTTTACAGAGCTAAAGCAAACACCAGTCAGAATGGTGTTCACTGCACCTTCAAAGCTGGAAGGAGGAGTGCAAACCAAACATGCCCAGGACTTTGAGATTTGTTTAATCATTCTAATGCTATTTTCATCCTAATTTAAAAAATCTTCATTAACAGAATCACCTACTCTGTGCATATTATCAAGTATTTTCTCCATAACCTGTTCTAAAGAACATGTACCAATACAAAACCACCGGAGTGGTGCAGTGGACACCTAGTGCAATTCCTGAACAGCTGAAATCCAGTGCTCTGGAATCCCTCCCTAAGAACTCACTGACACCAGCACTGCCAGGCATACATTTCCACACACAACCTTCTGAACCTTCTCAGAGTACAGCAATACGAACAGAGGTGCTGATGGAGGGGAGAAAAAACCAACCCAGCATTCCTGATGGAGGTTGGCTTAGGATGTTATCAAACAGACCCTAAGGCCCCTTTTAACCCTATTCTTGCCAAGATAAACGGCCAGTGGTCTAGGACCTTCTCTAGGTTACGGTGGAAGCAGAAAAACCAAGGCACAGACGCTTTTGTTGCTGCATCTACTGAGATCCAAGAGAAAAAGAAAATAATGCATCCAACCACACACTCTCCTCAGCTAAGGTGGGTGTGTCTGAAAAGAAAGGTATCAGTTTGAAGAAAATTCAACATACCTTTGCCTTAGCAAGCGATACATTTTCATGGTTATTACTCTTGATGAGAAAGAATCTTGCATCTTGGAGAATGTATTTAAGTTTACTTGTTTGGTCTGAAAAGAAAACAAAGTATCAAATAAGCTGCACAGTAAATACTTACCAAATATGTTGCTTTGAATACATAGTTGTTTGCTACCTTCAAAATACACAGTATCCCACCCATTTCCTATCTACTATCACAGTCAACCACCCAACTTGAAGTCAAAGCCGCAGAGCACAAAATGCCAGGAGAAATCAAACCAAAACTAAAACTTAGATATCTAAGTAAAGAAAAAAGTAAAATAAAATCAGCATGATTCAGTGATGTTCCGATATGTAGGACTTATTTCCTTGCTTAAGGATCTTCACATAAATGATGGGCAACACTCGTAACAAGCACAAACTGTTCAATAGAGAATGGTGAATGCTGTTCCTCTTTGCAGTTTTAAGCACTTCCTTTTAAAATTTGCTGCCTCTGCAAAGAGCAAAGTGACTGAATTTTTTGCATATCACTCTCAAAACATGCAAAAGTAGTTCAAGATTCAATTATCATGCTCAGAACAATGACGTGCTGAAATTGATTTATATCAGAACATCACTACTTACAGGTAATTTAATCAACAGAGAAAATGGCTTGCTATGGGGCATGCATTAAAAATTCAAATTTAAATGATACCTTTTTGGACAGCACGAACGGAAGATGATAATTTCTCATGCTTCTTTTCTGAACCTGTGTTTAGCCAAAGTACATTTGTTCAGATTGAGCCTTAATAGAGATAATATACAATTTCTACAGCCTTGTCCCATACAATTTTCATTCATGACAAATTATGCTTTCTGGCGCGCACCCACACACACAAAAAATACTATTCAATGTGCACGAGTGTTTCGTTTTGGTTTTTTTTTTTTGTTTGTTTTGGTTTTAGGTTGTTTGATTTGGGTTTGTTTTTTTTTTTAAATAATATTTGAACAATTTCTTACTCAGAAAACTAGTCACTGAATCATCATCTTCCAAGTTTAAAAAAAAAAGTGAAATTTCCACTTAAGCAACAGAATAGCATTAAAGTAACAAGAAAGCCTACTTCCCCCCAAAGGTATCCACACACAACATGCCAGAAGTCAATTACAAATTACACAAAGCTACATACCCCATAAATCTCTACAGCCAGTTACATTTATTTTAGATTACACATTAAGATTTGATGCAAGTCACAATGATAAGCAACAAAAGGGAAGAATACCTGCATATGATTCTGATGCAGAACTTCCGCTTCTGTCAAAAACAATTGGAGAGATACCTCTAGCTCTCTTCCTCTCCTTCTTTTTTTCATCTAAAAGAAAGGATAAAAAATAAAAGCCGTATTTTAAACATAGGCAAAGTTGAGATTAAAAAGTAATGAGACAGGAAAACAGCATCAGTAAAAGTGAAGCTACCATTTGGCTTGCACATTAAAATTGTGGTTGTTGCCACAAAACTATCATGCACAAAAGAAGCAAATGGTAGTTACTCAAGCTTTTCATTCACGGCACAAATCTAATAAATCTGTGCAAGATTTAGAGACAGAATTTATTCTTATTATATTTTTAGTAAGGGTGGGTTAGCACTTCTTTCCCAAATGTGCAACATCTAGCACAAACTGTGTAGCGATAGTGATACAAGCTCATTTGCTCAGAGCTTAAAAAAAATGGTAAGAAACAGGAAAACAAAACACTGTGGCACACAGGCAATTATTTCCACTCTTAAGAAAGTGTTTTGTTATATACCACAGAGCTTTTTAGAACAGTTACTACAGCTTCACTTGTCTTTAGATTACACCTTGCTGTCTCTAACTCCAAACAGCAGAGTTGAGCTAAAAAAGGCAGCATATTAAGCAGGATGACCACCTATGGAGACTTCAGACAAGGAAGATACACAATAGGAATCTTAACAGGATTGCAAGCTGCTTTCCTAAAAAAAACAAACAACGAACAGCCAAACCCAAAAGTATTTACGTCATTAGCACTTCACATCTGTAAGTTAGGACCAGCTACAATATACAAACACAAAACAACTGTTTCTAGTTTCTGCTTAAAACATTTATTCATTCTAAATTTGCCCTAATAGCTAATAATTTCAACTTAGGTTTAGATTTCCTACGATGAACACAGCCACTATTTAAGATTCAGCTATCCTTCCCCAGGGATATGATGCTTTTACTACACCAGTCTACCTGGTCAATCATCTAGATGGTATCAAACAGCTCAACACTAAATTAAAACGAATTTTGTGGAAAACAAAGCCATTAGATGCCCAAGAAAATACTAATTTTAGTGTTTCAAAGCATTGAACAGCAATGCCAAAGCAGTCAAGAACATAGTGAATCCTCAACACAGTAATATGGATATTCACAATATTGTTTCACCACTTTCCAGTACATTTTTTTCCTTGCCTAAGGTATTTCATAATTAACATCCTCCTGACTTCTGCTACCACAGCTTACTTTTGACATGGTCAGGAAGTGTTTTTTTTTAAAATTAAGCCAAACTTTCAGTAGCAAGGTATGTCACATTAGCATGCAAGATGCTGCGTACCTGATGCATCTGAACCAGACCCAGATCGGACTGACCCATCTGTGAAAGAGGCAGATTCAGAATCAGAATCGCTGGCTTCACTCCGTGTGTCATAGTCATTTCCTTCCTTCTGATCCCTCTCATCCTGTTCATACTCTTCTTCATCTTCTTCCCCATCTTCTTCCACCTCTTCATCCTCCTCTCCCTCATCATCTTCCTCTTCTTCCATTCCTTCCTCCTCATTCTCTGTGTTGCCTTGTTCAGAGGAACCACTGCTGCCAGTCTCGTGATCTGAACAATATTCCTCAGAGTTCACCTCTTCTTTAGAAGAATGGCTAGATCTGCTTGGTCTTCTATCCACATCATGCCTGATTCTCTGATGTTTAAAGAAAAAGTGAATCAGCAGTCATATAACATTGTCAGGATGCACACACAGTCCTAAGAGAACGTGCCTTACAAAAGTCTCATAAAACTGCTTTATTTATAAGGCAGCAAGAATACTTAATACCTCTGAACCGTCCGGTGTAGAAGACTTTGCCCTTCTGTCACTGTCCCTCTTCCTCAGGTAAGACTTTTCTGGTTGTCCTTTATAAGGTTCCCTGGAACTGCTTGACATTCGCATCTTTCGCTCACCATCCGGGCGCTTGTTTCTGTCAGATCTCTGATACTCCTCAGTCCTGTACTCTGACACTGGCTTTCCTTTTGTACTCACTATTCTCTTGTTATTGCTAACTGATGAACTGGGAGGCTTTGGCATCATCTGCCTCGAGGAGTGCACTGAAGGTTTTTGCCTCTTGCTTTCAGCACTTTCCATCCTGTCAGTTTTCCTTTTTGATCCTTAAATAGAAAGAAATATCAACTTCAGTGTTATTTCCGATATCAAAACAGAAACTGTACAGAGGCTCTTACTTTCTCTCTTTTAGGTTATTACCCTGCTGCAGTCATAGGGAGCATCCTCCAGCTGTGGGCTTTGCAGGAACACTCAAAACTGCTTCTTAGGAACAGCTCATGTTCTAGAATATGTACTTTACTTCAAAAGAGGTACGTATTTCTTAGATTTTATACATGGAAATACTAAATTAAATGCTTATGGGGTTGGCCTAAAGCCAAATCAAGAACTGAGCTGTAATCAGACTTCGCAACCCCTCTGCTCCACTTCCATCTCACTTCATTGAGCCAAAAAGGACAGTCATTTCCCACCAGCAAATGAATTCAGAACCAGTCAGACTCAGCAACTGCTCTTGAGACAAAAGGAAATTGACCGTTTGCTTGGAAGGTCAGGTGAAAAAGCACATGTCCATGAAATAAAGACTGTTGGAACTCATTCACTCTTTGAATCAAGTTATACAATCCACTACTTCAAAGACTAACTGTAGTAAGACAGACATTTTTTACCACTTATGTTCCTGCAGGACATCCACTACCAAAGTCACATACCCTTTTTCTCACTTTTGTCTTGCTCACTGTCGGGGTTATACAACTCATCATCCTGGTCAGGAGCATCAGTCAAAATGTCATCCAGAACATTCAGTTCACCATCTGAAAATACATTAAAAGAAGTCAAAACCAACCATAAAAAGTCTGGATATGTAAACTACAGAACTAGTATTTACAAAGCCAAACATTTCCTTTAGGGCTACAGAACTGCAAAGCAAAAATTGACATCTTCTTGGTTTATTTCCACATTTTCATTTGGAAGGATCAAGCAGAGTAAATAAAAGAACTAAAATGTGTCACAAGATGCATTTAGACCTCTAACAAGGTCCAAGTTGGATCCTCATGTCACAAAAGCTTTGCAGGAAAGCTGACCTACAAATGAAAGCTGAACATAAAAGCCTGTATAAAATTTTAGAAAAAGGGAAACCAGGAGATAGTCTGAATGCCATTAGTAAAGAGGAGGGACCCTTATCCTTGCAAAATTCTGAAGCTTGCATCTTGAATTATCTCTCTTCCACTATTCTTGTTGTCATTGCTGTGTTAGAAGGGTGGGCTTCATCCTTCACTTACAGATAGAAAAAACACAATGGGGAAAGCAGTACTTACTTGCTGCATCATTAGCTCTGAGCTGATCTGAAAAAACAGCCCACAACTTGATCAAAAGGGCAAGTGTTAAAAGAAAATTCATGCCAGAAGCAGTAAACGACCACACCTGCTCATAAAACTTTTCAAACCTGTCACCATTTCTGTCTGTTTCACTTTGCCTGAAACCAAAGGGGATATATGGTGATTCTGTTAGGAGTCACGAGTTTTAGGGTAGCAGATCTATATTCCAAGCACTTTAAAAAGTAAGAGTGCACTAAGCCTAAGCATGCAAAGAGAAAGATAAAAAAGTTATTAATTTTGGAATCTTTCCAAAATTCTTAGTTCTTTCCATTTTGTGATTGATTGCATTTTCTGTGCTCAGGAAAAAAAAAACCAGAGCAAACCCCAAGGATTCAGCTAGTTTACAATATCCATAGCAGATGCAAGTAAGGACTTCTGTACTGCATGAAACTGGGGTAATGCAGCAAATTAAATCCTCCAGAGCTTGGCAGCTTGTCCATCTCAAAATGTTGTGCTGAGACACAAAAGAAAAAACCTGAAACACTACATATATACATTATATATATATATATATATATATATATATATATAAAAAATAAAATTAGTATTATAATTGTCTCTCTACTATGTACTACCAAATCTGAAGTCAGCATGTGCACTAACTTTCCTGCTGGCACTTCTCCACATTTTCAGTAGTAGGAGAATGTAGAAGTGATCCCTGGACTGCTCAGCTGCCGTCTCTAATGCAAAGGAAATGTTGCAGAGAGAAGTGGATCAAACAAACCTTTCTCTGGCAGTTCACAGTTTGCAGGCATTTAAATGTAACACAAATGTGCATCACAATTCTCTTGGGAACAGCCCTTTTATTTGTAGACCCCTATACATCCACAGCAAATATTCTTGCTGTGACTGATAAATATATGAGTGTCAGATTCATGGCTGTGCAACTGCCAAACATGGGATGCAGTTTCCTGGCTTGCATTCTGCTTGCCCACAGGAAGCTTGGCAAGTCTAGAGCACAAGGTTTTTTTTACAGGACACTAATAAAAAAGAAGTGCACTGGGATTAGAAAATTAAACATCATCCATCTCAAATCACACATACTGAATCTTAGATTTGTTTCCCTCTTGGTGAGACAACAGCATACTTGAGTAAACTACATTTAACCTACCTACTGCAGCAGCATTCAAAGGTGCTAAAAGACTCCTGTATCAGCTCATTCAGAAGTAAATGAGAAGGAAAATTTAACAGCAAACACAGTCTGATATACACTCTCTCCAAATCCCTTCCAGGTTAGATGGGCCTCATTTGCAGCTAAAACTTTAAAAAGGGCACAGGAGACAGGAGCAGGATGAGTTACCCTACTCCCTTCTATAGGCACATCGACCTGATTTGTTTAGAAACACATTGCCAGATTTATTTAGCAGCCTGCTTCCTGTCTCTCACTAGCACTGCTTGAATGACTAGCACAAGATAATTCCTCTCACTGAACTGCCACTGTCAGTGTTCAACCTGAAGTGCTAAATTATCTCAGAGAGCTATCAGGAAAAATACAAAAGCAGAAACAGAAAAATGGTAGAGGACAAGTTCTTTATAGTCCATCACCACTGAAGAGGGAGGGATCAAGGGAGTTCTTTCTGTCACAGATACTCCCAACAGGGCTCTCCTGACACTTGTCTTTTGTGGGATCCTTCCATGAACAAATTTAACTCACCCAAAATAGCAGGAAGGTACCCTGGGAGGCCATATCCTCTGCTGACCAGGAGAATTAGAACTATGCTTGAACTAGGGTCCAAGCAAAAATCCGAGTTGGCATACAAACGAAATAAGACCCTGTGATTTCAAACCAAACAGGTCTGCAAGCCTTATTGCTGCTTTTTTAAAGTGGTAAAACAGCATTTCACTTCCAATGGAAGCACCTACAGCAGAAATCAGTTCAGCTGCAAATGTGCATCAACACCTGCTATTCAGTCAAAGTAACCCCTTTCATATGAGAAATAACTAAAAACTAATTGAAGTAAAAATATAACTTTTATAACCACTGGCAGCGATTAACAAACACAAAAAAATAAAATCCAAGCCCCACTGGATAAATAATTATATGAATAGAAATTTATAGATGACAACAGCAAACATTTCAAATTCACAGCTCATCCACAGTGGGCAATCAGATCTCTTTCAACACAATCTGATCATATCCTAGTCTACCAGTCTTACAATAATACCATTAAGGATGAAGCACCACTAATAATTTTATTTATCAGTTCTAACAAAATCTGGGAATTTTCCATGCCATATAGTTTCACAATAAATATCAGACAGCAGACCTTTACCACTCTGCCAAAGCCATTTTGTGGACACATAACCTGCAAAAGGCTTTACACGAAGCATTATTCTCCACAGAAATCCAAACGAACGCAATCCAAGCCACAATACCCCAGTGATATTTTGCCCTTTTTATAACTCCCCAACTCTGCACTAATCACCAAATGACAATCTGCTATACCTAACTTTGGTTTTGCTTCCTAAAGAGGCTATTTTGTGAGAACTGATTAATCTAATCTCACAGATAGCATGCGGATCACTTCAGCTTCCGTGAATAGCGGTACTTAGTTATAAGAGCTGCGATTCTATTATTCGACACTAATTAGCCCAGATAATTATTATTCCTGAGTAATGACTCTGAAATCGTCCTACTCCTCTAACTCAAATTTATTTACCCATAGTGCCCAGAAATCACAGCTGACTGCAGAAAGTCGAGCAACAACCGCCAAAATAAGATTCCAACACCAGTTTCTGTTTACTAAAATAACTACATCCCACCACAAAAAATTGTGCGAAAAATCCCCAAACCAAAACGGCGTAGGAATCCAAGCAGAAACAAAAAGCCGCAATAAAAATAGCAAATACTTTCTGCGAAAAGACAACCTGCAGTGACTCTCTGTCGATAATGCAAAACTTACGGCCCACGAACTTCTCCCTCTTCCCGCTGCTCGAGTCACCTTGCCCCGAGCCCGCTACCGCCGGGACACCAAGGTACGAGGGGCCCTATTGACTCCTGCTTCCCAAAACAACACGGGGAATTCACGCTTCCGCAAAAAAATCATCCTCAGAGGGCCACTCCTGACCCCGCCGCCCCTCCGTTCCCCTAGAGGAGACGTTCGTCTCCCGGGCTGAAGGCCCAGCACCAGCTTCCAAGGTGGCCCCGGGGAAGGCTCGGGCCAGGGCCCGATCCCCGCCCGAGCCTTCCCCTCTCCCCGGGGCCTAACGCTTAGCCCCCTCTCTACCGCCACGTACCCTTCTCCTCCCGGCTATCCGTCGCCATCCCGCCGCCGCGACGAGCGCCTAAGATGGAGGCTCCCTCTTCCTGCACGTAGCGCTTCCCTCTTCCCACAGGGCGCCGCTTTGTTTACGCTGCTCGCGTCAGAGCGCGCCGCGGGCGGCGGGGGCGGCGCATGCGCCACGCGGGGCGCTGAGGGCGCAGCCGCCATGTCAGTGCCTGGCAGCGTCAGTGCCCGGCCGCGTCCGGGCTGGGCAAAGAGCTGTAGGGAAAGGAGGAGCTTTCTCTGCTCTCAGAAGTGCGGGAAGCTCACGTTTCTCGGTGTCCCCGTGCTGCTGTGACAGCTGTGTGTGGTGTTGGAGCCCTTTCTGAGAATCTTCAGTGGGGCAAAGTTAACAGTACTTACTTAACCCCTCGTATTTGGCGTTGCTGTTCCCTGGTTTTCTCTTGTCTTTTACCTTCTTTTTCCTCTTCTCGCTGGTTTTTTTCTTTCTCCTGGCTATCAGGCCAGTTCAGAGGAGGGTTATGAAGCTGATGAGGAGGCTGGAAGTAAAGGCTGAAAGAATTGGGATTGCTCAGCCTAGAGAAGACTTTAGGGTAACTTAATTGTAGTCTTCCTGTACTTGAACGGAGTCTACAAAAATATGGTGAGAGACTTCTTACAAGGATATGTAGGGTGAGGACCAGGGGGAATGGCTTCAAAGCGAAAGAGAGTAGGTTTAGATTATATATCAGGAAGATTTTTTTTTTTTTTTTTGTGGTGAGGTTGGTACGGGCTGCCCAGAGAAGCTGTGTGCGCCCCATTCCTGGCAGCGTTCAAGGGCAGGTTAGATGGAGCCCTGAGCAGCTTGATCTAGTGGAAGGTATCCCTGCCTGTGGTAGAGTGACCTTTAAGGTCACTTCCAACCCAAACTATTCTGCAATTAAGTGAAATATCAAACAAATGTGCTTTATCCATCCACACTGTTTTTTAAAAATAAATTTTAGTTTAGAGCACCACTCTTTTCTACTGTAATGTAGGTGAAAAATTTACCACCTTATCTTAGTTGCCCTTTTGGGCAGCTTATGAAGAAGCTTGGGGCACTAAGTTGCATTTGCTACTTTATCAGTATGTACAATACAGCCAGGGGATCAGACCACACCATGGGTTTAGGAAAGGCAGGTCCTTCTTGACTAACCTGATCTTCTTTTATGACCAGGTGACCTGCCCATTGGATGAGGGAAAGGTTGTGGATTTGTCTACATGGACTTCAGTAAAGCCTTTGGTGCTGTGTCCCACAGCATTCTCCTGGAGAAGCTGGCAGCCCATGGCTCACCCAAAAGAACAGGAGGTTCAGGGGAGACCTTGTTGCCCTCTACAACTACATGAAAGAAGGTTGTTGCGCGGTGGGGGTTCGCCCTTCTCCAGGCAAGTATCATCAGGATGAGAGGAAATGGCCTCATGTTGAGGTTCAGGATGGATATAGGGAAGAATTTTTTCACAGGAAGGTTAGTTAAACCTTGGAATGGGCTGCCCAGGGAGGTGATACAGTCACCATCCCTAGAGGCATTCAAAAAATGACTGGACATGGCATTTACTGCTACAGTATAGCTGACTTGGTGGTAATTGGTCAAAGGAGGGGGAGGTCTTTTCCAACCGTAATGATTTCATGATTCTATGATTAGGGCTGTGTGTAATTTGCAATTATAAAATAAGGTTTGTTTTGTCCACTATGGTAATTGATATGTTTATACCTTATTAGCTGATACACTACTGTTATAAAAGCTCTACCTGCTTTTTTCTTCTTTAAGTGGAGTAGAGGGATAGCAAGGTGAGCAATGCTGTAGACTATGGGTTAATTTTTGTTTTAAGGCTGCAGGTATTCACTAGAGTACCTTGATAGGTGCAGCTTGTCAACTAATTGCCTTGAATTCCCCCCTCCAAAACAATGCAGTTCCAGGAGTCTCCACTCCTGATATTCAGTGTGTTTGCCTGTGCTCCCAGAGTGCACAGGTTGTGCCTGATCAGCAGCTGTTGGCTAGCTTAAGGCAGCACTTTTCCTTTCCAGTGATGGGGGCTGGAGTGCAAAGGCACTCTGTAGCCCTGCTACAGAGAAATGTTGGTGTTGTCTGTCTCATTTCAAAGCTGTGCAAGCAAAGTCTGAACAGAGTATGAAAGCATGCCCTGAAGAGCAGAAGTATTTCTGCAGAGAGATGATGAAAGATGGAATTATGTGATGAGCTGAAAATTATGAGGTGATTGTGAAGTTTTACAAAACTAAATAAAGGTACCTATTCTTTAACTTTGTATTGGCTTCTTGGTTTGATGAAAGGTGATTACTACTGTAGTGCTACAACTTGAACTCATTCAACATTTATCCCATTTATCTGTTTCCTGGAGTGTTAAATAGGCAGGACTTGACACTAGTAGTTTTACTGGCACTTAACTTCTGATTCTGTAGCCAAACACTGAAGCAATTCTTGTGTGTCTGTTCTGATCACATCAACCATCACTTGGGTAAGGTGCTTGTGGAGTGACCTTTCAGTGTCTGTTATGCACACAAGTTTATTTAACATGTGTTATTTATAAGCAGTACCTGCATTTTCTAATTTTACTAGAACTTACTGTGTGGTGTTAACTTCCTGTTTTGTTACCTATGGAAAAAAGGTCTGTTTGCATATAAGGCTCTAGATGGTGCTGTCAGCACGAGTTAATGGAAGGGCACTCCTGCGGGGCTGCTGCTGGTGTCAGTTTTTACTTCTCTTTGAATCTGCAGGTGCACCATGATGGCTTTGGAGAATACTGTACTTTAAAGCCCATCATGGACCTTTTGGTGGGTTTCATGCCTTTCACATGGGACAAAGTTCAAATATTGGTAGCATGAGTCCAGCACCTCTACTGTAGTATGTTGTTAGTGGTGGTGGGTATCTGCAAGTGAGCATAGCTGCTGATGCTTTTTTAATGGATGTAATGGCTCTTATATAGACTAAACCATCTCCAGAGGTCCCTTTCAGCCTTAAACATTTGTATGTTTTTTTTTATTGGTGGGCTCTTGTTCAAGAGTTATAGGGTAAGAGAGACTCCTTAGTGCAGCAAGCAGCTGGTAGCTGTGGCTTCCTGTGTAAATTCCAATAAAGCAAATAGGTGTGGAAGGGAGGGAAAAATGGTGCTAAACTTAGTAGTGAGTTCCCTTTTAGATCTTGCTGTGTCAGAGATTTGATGGACACAGTTGTTTAAAGAGACAGCTAATTGCTTTGCCCTAACCTGTTTTAAAAGTATGTTGAAGAATTCCCTCGGTGTCTGCCGAATGCCTTTCAAAACCAGATCACTACAGCTGCTTGGAAATTCTCCCTTTGAAATGGTCTTTATAACATCTTAGTACTAGCCAATTTGTCCTTCTTTTTTGTGCAATTAATTGCTAATGGACATTCTCTAAAGACTGTCTGCTGAGATGGGCCACTGCTGAGAAGTGACCAGGGTAACTGAGAATATCTGTGTTCCACATAGGAGACAGACTTGGGCTTGCTTTTATGTCCAGGCCTTTTGCTGTCTATCAAGGGGCTGAGTGGGAGTGGTTGCTGATTGCTTGAGGTGTATTTTTGGAAATTTTTTCTAGGGCCTGTTGCGGTCTGTATAACTTTGAACTGTGAAGAACCAAGGTGAGGCCGGACTATCACTTTTGTAAAGCAGATCAGTGTGTCTGAGATTAAAATGCACATGTCCACTGGTTTGGAATTTGTGTTTCAGACCAGAGGATAAGCCTTGTTACTGCTCCTGCTCTTATCAGAAAGCAGACTTTTGTGATGCAGGTTAGCAGGGAGCCATCCATGTAGCTGCAGCCTTATATTTAAGTCTCTACTGATACACCCATAGAGGTTGCTGGTGCTACCACCTGTGTGATTCCCACAAAGCCTGATACCTCCTAGAAAGTATGAGCACTAATGCTTGTCATCTGCCTATAACCCCAAGACAGTAAGGTGCAGGTTATAATAAAAATTCCCTCTGCTTTGCTCTTATTCATTTATGCCTAAAAGCCTTTCAAAAGCCACCCTGTGATGCCTGCAAGTCTTTTGGCTGTGTCAGCCAATGGAAGATATTTACAGTTAAAGCTGTGATTTTTCAAGAAAGCTACAGGGAGTGCTGACAAACACTTGTTGGCATAGATTTTTATGACGTATTATTTGATTTAATTCCTGATTTGCACTTGAAGTAAGCTGCAGGAGGTGCTGGTGGAGAAGTATAACTTCTGTGTGCTTCTTGTTCCTGTACCTTGGTGCCCAGGCAGCTTCCTGTTTACAAGGTAACTGCTGTATGCTGGTCTGAGCGTGTGTCAAGGTCACGTACTTCAGGCCAGGGAGTTTATTGGATCATAGAGTAACTGCTGTGTAAACAGGAAACTCCCAATAAGGATTACTCAAAAAATTATTTTTAATTAGCAAGTTAATAAGTTGGAGCAGGGAGGGGGGAAAGGGAAACTTAAGTTCTTGGAAGCCAACAAGATTTTTCCCTGTCTCCCACAAGATATTGGTTTGACTGCTTTTCCCATCGTTTTTCTTGTTTGTGTTTGTTGCCTGTTTTTTCACCTGGTCAGGTTTCTTCCTCCTCCCCCTCTCCCCTCAGGTAGAGTGATTCTCATGCTGGTAGTGTTAAGGGTGATATCTATTTGTTTTCACTGTTTTAAGGAGGGTGAGCATTTTATGAATAGATAAATAAAAGCTGAGAAATGCTTTTGGAAGTGCATGTTGTGAAACAGACTGACCCTGAAGAGTCGAGGAGTCACTTCAGTGACAGGCAAGTTAGGACAAAGCTGAGTTTGTTGAATGGTCCCATTGATTTTGGTTTTGTGGGGAGACCCGAAGAATCTGCATTTCATAATCATCACTGCAATTTTCCCTTTGAGCAATTCTGCTTTAGAGACCAGACATTTTCTCTATGCTTTGCCTTTTCAAACCCCATGAAGTAAGGTTAAATGATGCAGCTGAAGTGGTCTGTGTTTCTGTTGCAGGTTATGGTGACCTTCTCTTCTGTCTTTCCTGCTTTCAGTTGTGTTGCCTCCAGTTCTCATAGTCATCACTGACCTGATTTAAATTGCTTATCTGAAATAAAAGATTCATTTTTCTTTCATGGATGACTTTCCAGAACACGAGTTGAAATAGCTTTTCAAGAGGCAGGGTGAACAGAGAGAAAAGGCAACGGTCCCCTTTTGGCAGCCTTGAGTAGTACTTAGATGGGCTCAGCCCAGCTGCAACCCTGTTTAGCTTCGTGGGTTTTCTAGGTCAGTCCCCTGCTGAATCAGGAGGTGGCAGCATCTTGTGTTTGGTGCACGTTTTGATTCCAGATCAATATGAACTATTTCATTTTCTTTGCTGCAGTAAAGGGGTCTACAGTGGTTATGGCAGCGGGAAAGGAAATGCAGGACCCCCTTGAGATCACTGTCATGAAAGTGCTGCTTGGAATCCTAGACCTCGTGTGGAGGGGGCAGGATTTGTTCAGGTGATATTTCAAGCGGTAAATTTTTGCTCCTTGCAGTGTCTGCTTCCCTGCGAAGCGAGAGGCCATAAGGTTGCAATTAAGGTCCTCCCTGAGATGTGTTTCCCAGATCTCTTTTTGACATTGGCATTTGCTGAGTTCAGCTATGGCTTTGCAGATCTATGAGAGCTGTCTGAGCCTTACAGTAGCCACAAGATCCTAACCAAACACCTGAAGTTAAGCATGGCCTTATGGTCCTTACTAAATCCTTTTGCAGTTACTCTTTACTGGCAGTGAGCCCTACACTTGGAGCTCAGGTTACATGCTCTCCTGCACTGAAGGGGTGGGGTGTGTATTTGGTAATGTCTCCTCACCCCCCTCAGCTGTGATTTATAGTTGCGGAAAGTACAGCTCTCTTCTTAGCTGTCACCTCACTGGAAGTCTATGAACAATTACTGTGTGGTACAAACTGTCTAGCCCAATTAGACAGGGGTTTAAAGAACAAGCTTGACAAGACTAGGTGTCTACGTGGTACTATAGTAGACCCTATCATTAGCTAGACAGCCCTACCTTAACTTATCCTGAAATAGATGAATAGCACCCTGATGCAAACCAAGGAATTCTTTGGGTAACAAAAATAGTGTCAGGGGCTCTCCATACAGTATTCACACCCATGGGCAGTAGCACAGTTTAAAGCTATACAAAATGGATAGCTAGCTTTCAACAACATCATGGAGAGAACACGTGTCAGGTTTCCCTGCCTTGTGCCAGTGTATTTTTATCTATTCCGTCCTGAGGAAGAAATGTGGAGGGTTTTAGTTTCTGATACTACAGATTTTTAAAAAAGAATTGAAGAAAGCCAGTGCCATGTGCTCTTTAGGTACCAGACTGTAAAGGTCACCTTCTTGACCTCTCACTGTCATAGCCATGAACAGCAAAGCTTCAGTGTGCTGACAGTTCTGAACATCGTCTGCCGTGTTTCTCTCTGCAGAGGGCTGTTCAGGGTTGAAGATCTGATTAAAGACTGAATGTAATCATTGGGATAATGTTTCTGGGAAGTCATCTTTATAGAAAGATGAGAACTTGCATTTGGTGAGTTTGTAGGGGGTTTTCTGTAAATAAGTAGTTCTTTGGGAATCCCAAACAAATTAAAACCCAGTTACCTATAGATCTTTAGCAGAGTTTCTGGTGTCTAACAAGATGTGACAATAAATGGTATTCTCAATAGGAGTAGTAGCATATTTTCCTACTTTGCTCCCCATACCTTCCTCCAACTCTTAAAATGTCAAAGCCCATTAAGTTTGTCAGGAGACCCTGCCTGCAGTAATTGTCTGTCTTTGAGAAATCAAGTTCAGAGTAGCAGTTACTCAGAGGTTTAGACTATTAGAAGCAATATCCAAGGAGAATTGAAGGGCAGGAAGCAGCTAAGACAAAAAATGCAATCCATCTCATAATTGTAGAAATACTTCTTTGGCATGCATATCTGGTTTTGGGTAGAGGTTATGTATGTTTCTTCTCTTGACCATGAAACCACAAAACTACATCAATGGGACCAGGTGTTATGTTTGTTCATTTAAAAAAAAGGACAGTGTGTAAATAGACAATAGCAATTGCACGAAGAGATACTGTCTCATTCTGGACATGTAAGTGTGGAGATAGTCAAGTTGAGACATACATTTTGCACATTTTACTGTGGCAGGAAACTCATTTGCTCCCAATATTGTTCCCTTTTGCACCTGCAATCTTTATGGTCAGACTCTTGGTTGTGACTGTCTTGGTTCAAATTGCAAGAGCTGCGCTGCTTTGCAAAGTGGCTTTACTGTGTTTGATTGCTGATGGCTGCAGCGTGCATCACTGTCAGGAGATAAGCTGGTAATAGCCATTTGTGTTTGTGATGGCTTTTGCTTCTGTGATGGCTGTAGTTTTTCCTATTATTTGTACTCATGAAGCAGGTTGCCCTGTTCTTAACCTCTCATTCCAGCACCAAAGGAGATGTTAAGGCTGTGACTGTGTGTTGTCATTACAGTGCAGGTTTTGGCTTGTCTCTTGCTTTTGTACTCTCATTGTCTTCTAGCTGAATCATTGCTGTTATCTGGTATCACACCCTATTTTTAAGCCACAATGCTTTTCTGTTTCTGGGGCTGCTGGAATACTCATGCTTCATAGGATTGGATTTTAGACTTGCTCATTCTGTGTCCTGTTTCAATTATCTTACGTTACGGATTTTTTTTCTGTGTGAGTTTGATTGTTTATCAAATTGTTTGATTGTTCATCTGTGTTACCCTCATTGGATACTTAGAACCATGAGTCAGACAGCAAAACTATGGGGTTTCATAGATCAACAATAGAGCTATAATAAAAGCTAGGGCTCAAAGGGTATTGCTGGGTCTTCCGATTCCTCTTCCAACTCACAAATGATCAACTACACTTTTAGTGCTCTTGACTGTTTGTTTATTTATGGAAGCTTTAGAATATCTGTAGCTGAAGCTTAGAAGAACAGGCTGGACAATTATTAAGGGCTCAGACCCCATAAGAGTGGGTATTTTATTGCCTTTAAATTTTAGAAGTAGGATTCATACTTTGGTGCTTTGCCTCACTGTAAATGTTAAAGAAATGAAAGTAAATTACCAGGAAGTGTCTTGTCAGTAGATAAGTGGTAAGGGGTGAAACATTGGAAGGAAATGATTAGACTCTGAATCAGCGATCAGAATCAGTATTGACAAGATTGCATGTGTTTGAAACGTTTATCTTACGTAGTAGGTTTCAATGTAGCACTGAAAAAGTTGAACCTCAAAGAATTGTACATCTTTCTCAGGAAATTGTGCTTAAATTGGATTCAAGAAATGTTTCTTATTTGAGGTGGCACTTCTCAGCCTGTCCATATGTTCCTCTAAAATTTTAAATTATGTCCTGAAGGGCTTCTGCACATCTGGAGTGTTTAAGTGTCCTCCAGTTATGCATATGTCTCCCACACCTTCCCCCAAGAACCCCCCAGCATTTAAAATGAGGATACAATGTGACCCCTCTCCTTGTACAGTGTGTGTTGTGGTACAATGCTTTGGATGGATAATGTGTGTGAGCTAACCCTTAATGACTGAGTCCTGCTGCTGGAAGCTGAGGTGCCAGTTGTATGGCAAGGCTTTCTGTGGGGCTTGATAAGTCTTGATGAAACAGTGATTGTCAGGGAGACAGCACATGTGCCAGAGGTAGCAGGAGGGGCCTTAGGCAATTCCTGTGCCTTTACAGCTTTGCCTCAGAGAGGACTTATTGTGGGAGCAGGTAATGAAATGCAATAGATTTGAGATGATGGCAACAGTTGTTCAGTCCAGAAAATCTTACAAACTTAACTTGACCTTTCAGATGTTTTCCGGGAGCATCTACTCACCAAATGTCTCCATATAGCTCTGTGTTGATATATATAGAATGTAGTTTATCCTTTTCTTCTCAACCTTGGTTCTCTATCTGTTATTGGACTAATCTGCTTCTGCAGCACATCACAGCTGTACTCTGAACTTTCATTTGTTCTGTCTCCTTTCTGCTCCTCTTCTGCCACCTGGCTTTCTCTGCAAGGCACCAACAAGTTCTGCTGCAAAGCAAGGCACCTGAGTACTGATTACCTTCTCTGACCCAGGTGTAGAAATTCTTCCATGCTGAGATGTTTTTTCAGATACAGCTTGCTTGACAATTATTCAGATGAATCATAATACATGGGTCTAATTTAATCTGTGGGATGGCTTTGAATTTGTCAGCACCATTGGCTCACTCGTTTGCTTTTTTCTGACATAGGATTTAAGGTTTCATTTTGAGCCTATTTGTAGGGTTTTGTACTTTGACTTTTGCATCTTTTTTTTTTTGCCCCCCAGAAGTACTTTGCATTTTTCTGAAAAGAGTTAACACAAGCCTGAGGATTTTCTTTTCCGCATCTCCTAAAGTGAAAGCAGATGCAGAAATATGTAGTGTCACTGCACTGACTTTATCTGCCTTATCTTTGTCCTGGTAGTTTAGAACCTGTTCAACTAGCTGGCTTCTAAAGTATTGAATAACCTACATGGGGTTTTTTTGTTGTTGTTTTCTGCTCCTGAAATCCCTAGCTATCACAATAAAATTTCAATTCACTTGTAGTTTATTTTTTCCAGAACCTCAAGTTATCCTAAGTTTTCTTTAATCTGACCTGCATGACTCCTCGTTCCTTGGTTTGTAAGAGTAACTCTGTCTTTTGGGATTTTGAAGGGAGCTGATCCTGCTTAGCAATTAATAATCAGCTGATGGCTCAGGTCCATCCAGCAAGAAGAGGGAGAGAATCAGAAGAGAAAATGCAAGAAAAACTCTTGGGTCAAAATGAAGAGAGTTTAAATGAAGGACAGTGTGTATGTGTGTGGACATCGAGTGACACAAAGGCAGTAACTCACCACCTTCCACAAGAAGTGGGATGCCCAGCCAGCCTCTAAGCAACAATTACTTTGGAAAATGTGATCCCCAGAGTTTTTTGCCAAACAGGGTGTTATGTGATGAGGTATCCCTTTAATCAGTTTGGGTCAGTTGTCCTGTCAGTGACTCCTCACAATGTTCTGCCTACCTTTTAGCCTACTTGCTTGGCAGGGAGTGCAAAAGTAGAGTGGGAAACAGAAAAGTTCTTGTTGCTGTGCAAGCACTGTTCAGAAATAGTTGGAATATTGGTGTGTTATCAATACTATTTTCATGACAAATCCAAAACACAGTACTATATGGGTTGCTGTGAAGAAAACTCATCCCAATCACATCAAGTATATTCTCCAGTGGTTGTGGGCTCTGCAATCAGTTGAACAGTTTTAATTGACTCCTGTTTTATTTTATAACCCACTAACTGCTGCTTTGAAGTTCTTTTTAAATTTGTATCATGTAGCAACATGTTAGTAATTCTTCCAAGCATTGAAGTAGAAATCATAATAAGGTGTGTATGATAGATTAATTATCTTAATTATTACTTCCTTGGGTATTATAGTTGCTTCAAATGTGGATATATTAGATAAGAACTTTACAATCCAAAGAACAGCCAAAAAAATTACTTTGCTTTGGGAACCAAAATAACTGCTCTGGGAACAAAAATGTTTGGTGGTTTGAGTATTTTTCCCCTCGTTCTGACAATGCTAGATTACTTAAGTTTTAAAGCTTCTGTATTTTCTAAAAAACCTAAACTTAAACTGACTTTTTTTCAGTCTGTTCTATAGGGTAAAATAATTTTTAAAAATTCAATTTCTGAGTTACTTCAAATTAATCAATTCCATTTCTTCTCATGGCTATAATTTTGAAAGGTGGCAACAGGATATTTTGTTCAACCTCAATGAACATCTAGTCTTAGGTCTGACAAGGTGGCTGTGACACTAAGGAAGCCAGGAACCTTCAGATTTGGTTCCTTATCATTGTTATCTCCTCATCTTGGAAGGCTGTATGGCAGCTGTCCCTCTTTGGAAAAGACCTTCCTAGATTTTGTGGACCCCTTGGGTCTTGGCTGCCCTTTTGCTGTGGGAAAGTGTGTGGGCCCTGTTTTGTGGCACAGCCACCTTACAGTGCTTATGGGATTCTTTGTGAATGGGACAGGTTTCAATTCCCGTGTTACGAAGCAGATCACATCACATCTGGGTGGTTTAATTTGGTCAGTCAATTAAAAACTCTTAAATGGATGAAATTAGATTGTGTATGGAAATATGGACGGTATCAAGGCAACCCAAACAACATGAAGTCTGGCTTTCTCAAGAGAAAGAAGGGAACACTACAAGGTCATGAAACCTAATGTCTAGGATGTAATCTCTCTTTGATTGGTAAGTGGCAAAAGGGATGCCAGAGCCCTGGGAGCCTACACCCGATGGGGAGATGCTATGGAGTTGGGTAGCAGGTGACCATGCCTCTTGTGACAGAAAGAGCAACTTGGGGGAGGGATTGTATAGTGTTTGCTGCAATCCAGAAACCCGTCAGAGTGACCAGAATCAAGCCTGCCAAAGAGGACAAGTCTCTTCGGTGAGACCTGCCTATACACGTTTTGGAATTTCTTTTTTTCTATTTTGTATAGGTACTTTGCTTTTCCTGCTTAAAAAGTTAGTTTTAACTTGCAGTAAAAATTTCCTTTTTAAGCTGAAAAGTTTTTTAAATTTCTGCAGTGCTTGCCACTCCGGAGGTGTCTTGACAGATGCAGCTAGGAAGGTCAGCCTAGCAGGTGAGAGCTACTACAGATGGCTACGTGCAGGAAGGCTGCTTGGCAGCTCCAGCTGGCCTGGGCTGCACAGACACTGCCTTTTTGACTACCTGCTGGCAAGGAATGATGTGTTGTGATGGCTTTCCCATCTGCTATTGCATGGGAGAATAGAATGTGGCTTTCCTATGAGTGAGAAACTAGGCACTATTAGCAGATTAACAGTCATGGGACTTTTTGCTGTTTTCTAGCATCAGAGGCTTTAGCCATTAAGCAATAACTCCATGCCTGTCCTAGCTCCTGCTGTCTGCCCGTCTGGATTGCCAGAACTGCTCACAGAGCCAAAGTCACCTTTTTTTTCTGCTTTCTCAAGATACCTGCTGTTGCTGCAAGGCCAAGCAACTTGGGTTTGTGTGGATCTTTGACTGGCTTTTGGTTAGTGTTGTTGGCTGTGTCATTGATCACCTCACCCCTAAGAGTTCCCTTTTTATCTAGGGGCCCTGAGTTCAAACACCAGCCTTTCATCAGCACAGATATAAACATCATCTCCCTTTCGTATGGTGGCATGGAACTATTGAGGGTAAATACAGAGGAAATGTGGTGGCAGAAGACCTTTTTCTCCATAAGAAACCAGGCCTTGATATTTTTTCTGGGTCTGATACCAGTCTGATACAGACCCAAAATCAGATCTGCTATTTCACTTGTAGTTCAAAAGAGAAATGGAAATAGTAGAAGTGAATATAGTCTGATGATCAGGTTGTCTGCTGCAGGAAATACTGTAAGGATGTTATTGCATGTTCTTTCTCTTTTACTCCACAGCTTTGTAAGGTAGTCCTCTAAGTGCAAGTTGGGCCAGAACAATTGTACCTCACAGTGATTGTGGATGAATTAATGCAGTAGGTTATGTCTTAGAGGCCAATGTCAGTTGTGCAGAAGATTATGTCTTTGGGAGATCCTTGTTTTTATGACCCATTTGCTGTTTGCTTTGATATGTGCTAAGTTAGTGTCAAAACCCAGGACATCCCTCTGGCTGCCCTGGGTGATCTGAGGGCTTGACAAGGAGCTCAGAAACCTCAGCAAAGATGTCTAAGACCTGAGCAAGAGGGTTTGATATCTGTACAGGGGGGTTTAAGATCTGTACAGGGGGATCTAGGATCTGTACAGGGGGTTAGAGACCCTGGCACAGAGCCCAGGAAGACACTAGCTTTAATTTCAGTCCATAAGAAAAGCTTCCAACACTGAGAGAAGAATTACAAGTCACAAAGATATAAAAGACAATAGTGTAGTTTATCACAGAGTGTAAATGTAGTATTTTGAAATTTAGAATGGAGGTGCAAAGAAAGCAAAGTGGAAAAATCTGGGTGTGTCCCTGTCCTTCTGCTCCTTCTTCTTGTCCTCCATCTTCTGCTGTGGTGGTGGCACTTTTAGATTAGTTTAAAGTAGAAGTTAACTGTCTAACATAGGTGATAAGTATTGGTAACTAACTGTAAATATAAAGCACGTAGTATCTAGTATAAAAGTTAAGACCGCCCAAAGAGCAAGCACTCAGTTCCCGACCCTGCTGCCACAAAGACCTTAGCAAAGCACAGAAGCAATGTAATAGATAAGAAAATAATAAACAACCTTGACAACCTGAACCGACTGATTCCAACGTCTTCTTCAAGCTCGAGACTCGAGCAAAAGACTCTCTATCAAAATTTTGGAATCTGCCAGCTGCAGAATCCGACAAGTGAGGACTCCTGCAGCATTGCCACAGCTGGAGACAAATTCCCTCCAGTTACATACAAGTAACAGTGATGTCAGCCTAGAACTGCCCTGTTATTTGAAACTGGATAGTCAACTGCTTTATACTTTTCATAAATATTATACTGCTGTTTGTTCATATCTTGCAGCAAGGTAGTAATTGGTTAATGTGTGAAAACCCGCTGTAAATTCATTGCTTTTAAATTCACTAAATGCCTGTAGCATTTGCATTGTTTGATAATTTTACAAGTGCTGGAACTTAAACCTGGCCCTGCAGGGGGTTAAGTCATGTCTCTAGTGTGATATCTCTGCCTGTGTGTCATGCTGTCTTAAGGAGTGAAAATTAGAGACAGATATTTCATGGGTTTTTTGGTTTGAGAAAGGCTGAGGCTTGTTCTGGCTATAGATGCTTAGAAATGTTGGCAGAGAGATCAGAAAATAGAGTGATTAAAGCTGTCATACTCCATGGTCCCCCGCTGTTTTGGAGACGTTTGGTTGCTTCTCACCTTGCTAGGGAAACTGCTGAGCTTTTCAGGTCTTGGGTTTGTCAATTCATTTCTTCTTGATGCTTACCTAAGAACATGACAGAATTTTTGATGCCTGTCCAACTTCTGCTCTTGTGTTTATTGTCATGTGCTGATGGTCTCTAATTTGCTAGCTACCTTTTGTGTGGGGAAATAGCATCTTGAGAACCAGCTCAAGTTTTAATGTTGTAACTACTGTCACATGTCTTTGGGATGGGAAACTTCTGTTCTCCCCTTCCTCACCCTCCACTCTGTTGGAGTTATTTTTGAATGTTTGGCTGAAATTACCTGACATTAGCAAATACTAATAAAAGAATGAATAAATTCTGTTCTGCTGAGCACAGGAGATAAACTACTTCTAAAGAAAGACTCCAGAGTACAGACCTCACCAGGCCGGTGTGAAGAATTTCCTTAACTTTTTTTTTTTAATTCTTCTTCTGTAGGTACTCCTTTAACAGTCTGGTAGTCTGTTGGTCCTAAGGACTTTCTACTCAACATGCTGAAAGAGGATTTATCAGTCAGTATGTCTTGACCAAACTGTTCATTGAATCTTTCCGTGATTCTTTGTTATATTGGCATTTTAGAACTAGAGTTTGCTATTTTGCCATCTGCCTTTGGAGATATCACCAGCTTTTTGAAGGGCATCTTAATAGACTCCGTTCCTCTGCTCTGTGTTGTTTCCTTTTCCTCCTTGTTTCTAAAGCCTTTTTTGTCACAAGAGAATGAACTTGGCCCAGGCTTCCAGTATGGTGACCTGAAACAGCCTTCATATTTCTTATAGATGTTCAATCCATTTAGTTGTCAAGACCTGATGGGAGTCACTAAGAATAGGTCCAACACGCCCACACGGCTGTCGCTTGGAGGACCGGATGTGTGGCAGACATCCTGCAGGTAGCATTACATTGGATGAACTGCATTCTGGAAGGAGTCTGACCAGCTAAACTCAGTATGGCAGTGATACGTGGACAGACAGTGATACTGGGGCACAGTAGTGGAGCAGCAATTAGATATGTCTAAACACCAACAGTTTTAAAAGCCTTAGTTTATTGATAAGATGTATCTGAATTGCCTAGCTATCTGCAGTATAAAACTACACTCCAGACAGATCATCTCCCTGTTCCAGATGTTCAGTACTAGTACACAGGAGTCCTGGAAAGATACTGGCAGCCAGAGCCACTTCCAGTCAGAGACCAATTCAGCTGTCAGGGCTATATGATCTAACAATAAGCATTGGTGTTTTCCCAGCTGGAGCCAAGTGGCTGCTTGTTCATGGTGGATTTTCATTGTTTGATTTCTCTTTTTTGAAGGAGAATAGAGAACTGAAGAGAAATAACCACCCTTTTTAAATTAAATATGTATAGATATAATATATATCGTGGTTTAGTAACATGCCATTGCAAGCAGCAAATTGATTCTGGTTTTCCTTTCCATACAGGAGTTGGTTCAAGTTCTAGGTGGTCAGAATCATCAGAATCATCTAGTGAAGCATCTTTCATATTTTGATACACCATTTCACTTTCAGCAGACTTTTGCTTAACCCCTGCCTTAGATGTTTGTTCAGGCACTAGGAGCTAGCCCTCTCCATCCCAGAAGTGCAACTGAATTAGCTCATAATCCAGCTGTCATTTTAAAACCTGCAGTGTACAGAGGAAAATAATGCAGTTGAAGTGCAGAAGTAGAGGGAGAGGGAAGGTCAAGGAAGACTTGTTTTCAAGATGGAAAAGTGGAACCTTCTTTTGAAATATAGAGCAGTGCAGCATATGCTATTCCAGCCATGCATAAGGGTTAGAACACAGCAAGCTGCTTTACTTAACAGTTAGGAATGTCTAATGAAGACCTAGTAGCATAAATGATACAAATGAGCCTTCACTCCTCACACAATTAAGTTTTCCATGTTATTGGCAAACATTACACTTGCCGCAGAATAGCATGAGCTTAGATTTCTTCAAACTGATTATATTTAGATTTTTGTCTCGGCCTGGGTAGAGTGTGTGGGAGAATTTTGCTTGTCAGGTTTTTATCTTGCATCTTGTGGCTAGTGACAGACTGCTTCTTGCTGTTACAGCAGCAGCTCCACCTCTTTGCAACATCAATTAGGAGAGGTTACATACAAATTAGGTAAACTAGTCCTGGGGCTATTTGTGAAGATGACCACAATGATACAGGGCATGAAGGGGAGGCGGGGGGGGTGGAAAAGATTCATGGTTAACAGGTTTCTTATGCTCTCCTCTAATATTTTTTTCTGATGTATTTTCTGTCAGGATAGGGGAAGGAGATAATACTTAACTACAAATAGTGCTGTGAAGATGCCGCACCCCAGTGCTCCAGGAAGGATGGATAGGGACGCCGGAAAAAGGGGTGACCTCTGAAATGCTTTTGTTTAGCTTGGTAGAACTCAGCTGAGTCATGTCGACTGCATGGTTGTTTCTTTTCCATCACAGCAACATTATATTGGCTTAACATGTTGTAAAGCAAATGGAAGTAAGTTCGAGTCACCCTGCAGTTGGCAGCTGACTAGTGAATGCAGTTCTGCAGGTAATTGGTCACCAGTTAAAATGTGGTGACTTGGCTGATAGCAGGCATCTCTCCTCAGCCTCAGCTTCTTGCAGGACCACCTCACAAAACTTGTGCCTTGTGATCCTAACTGCCAGCTTAGTGGGTTAAATATGTGGCTTTGGAAGGCAAGCTTGTGTATTCAAACATAGCACTCTCAAAGATGTAGAGCTTGTTGTTTCTTTTAAAAATCCTTGGAGCTGTTTGGTTGGACAATTAGAAATGTTTATTTATTGTTGCCTACCAGGTACAAACTTTTGGTTTTGGTGCAAAATTATGTCCAAATGACTTCAGCAATGTCTCCCACAGGTTATCCTCAGTGTGAAAATCCTGGATTATTTACTGTATAAATAGCACTTTCTAACCTGGTCATGTCTGGAAATTGACTTCCCTCCATCAGCACTGAACTTGCAGGGAGACTAGTTGAAGTGCATTATACTGCCAGTGTAATGGAGATTTCTGGCCCTGGAAAAAACAGGTAAGAGCAGTGTCCCCCTAGGGTTTGATTCAGTTGTCATCATACTGGCTTCTAACACTGAGACACCTTGAGGTATATGAAATGTCCTCCTGGGTCTGGCACACAGGACTTGGTCAGACCCTCACCTTTCCTGAGCAGCACTTGGAGCCTGTGTGCGACAGAGATGTCAGCAGAGGCACAGAGCTGCCAGCTGTTGGCTCCTTTGGTCTTGAAGAAAGAGGCAGATGAGCCAGTCCAGCAGCACCTGACTGCGAGGCTAAGGGGATGGGGAACTGATGCTTGTGGATGTCAGTTGCTAGTAGTTTTGCTCACAAGTGTGTCAGTGTTTGAAGCACAGCATATAGGAAGAGAGCTTCTCCCTCCCTCTGCAGCTGGATATGTTGGAAGTTTGTTCTCCTTTTCAAATGTATTAGCACTCATTCTGGTCTTCCTGGTGGCAAAAACAACTTCAGTTATGGATATCTTTGTACATCGTAACAACTTTGAAAAATTGTAATTTTTTTGTTGAAGCCTTCTCTTTCTTGACAGCCTAGATTTTGCTGACTCATGGGAATGTCATGGATGGCTGAACATCTTGAATACGTACTCATCATCTCCAGCATAAGATTTAGGGTTGCCAAGCACTTTACAAGGGTTTGGCCTGGGAAATTTCAGGAGTATTTGAACTAAAATACTGTTTACAATGGATGAGCACTAGTCTGTGCAAAGTCAACTGCCAAGCTCTCGTGGAGTCACCATCATTGCAAAAGCATTTGTTTAGTGGACTATGTCAGTGTGAGCAAGACTTCCCAAATTAAAATTTTTGCAAACTTCTAGACTTTTGCATTCTGCTAGTGCTAACAGCTGTGTTGGATGAGGTTTGGAGCAAGCACAGAGGGCATTTGCCTGGCTTCAAGTTGTAACGATATCAGCAGTCTTTACATTGTGGAAGGAAAAAGATTTCCTGTTATTTATTAGCAGCTTAGCTAATATTAGCAACTAAGTCATACAGTCATGAAAGCTCTTGGCTAGAACTGTGTCTTGCAACACTTGTTCATACAAAGCATTTTTTCTAGCACTGGGTGCAAGACCAATTTTTAATGAATATTATGCACTGGCCCTGACAAATCCTTTATGTTCATCATGAGACTGAGTGTAAAAATGGAGAGGGTTCACAGAAGTTGCTATTGATCAGCTGACTGGGAGGCCATGTGCTGGCCTGAGCTCACCTCGCAGCATAATTGCCTTGCTCTGTGTATCAACCTACAGGGAAGCCACCCTTTTAGAAAGGCAGTGAAAAGTCACCCTTTGTGCATGCTTTCCTCACCTGAGGAGCACCATAGTTAGTCTGGCAAAGATCAGAGCACTTCTCTCTGTGGCTCAGCAATGAAAATACCTGGATGAGCAAAGACAACTCATATGTGGAGTGGTTTCTTTCTGTCCTGTGGCTTCAAGCTATCAGCTGTGTGGTGAAAGATGGTTTACATGGTTAGAAACCATGCAGTCAGGTTTTTTAAACATCATGTATCCATTTCTGTTCCATTCCAAATGGTTCTTTTCCTCTGCTTCTTTAACTTAAGTCCAGAGAATGTGGGGAAAGAAGATTTAGTCAGGATGGAGCTGACTACTTAAGGATGGGCGACCCGATGCTCCCCTCCATCTTGCTGACTTGTCCCTGTACAGGAGCAGAACAAGAGCTGGCCTATCACTGAGCAAACTTCTCCCCTTGTAGTTGCTGTGTGCTGGAGCATGCTGCCGTGGTTCCCTGAACAGATGCTGCCTGTCAGTGTTTGCATAGCAGAGATGATTGGGTGGGAGGGAGGCTTCTCCCACTTAGGTCCAAGAGCCTCGTTTCTCCCCAAGTAAGGGAGGTACAGCCTATTTGTAGTATGCAGACACAGCCTGAAAAACACAGCTGTCACCAGCACTGTTTGATTCCATGTCCCCGCCCAAATGCTTTGTGAGCCCAGCTCCCTGCATCAGCGATCTTTTTTTTTAGCAACCCAAACCAAGGCCTGGCCCACCCAGTTTCACCAGGTAGGAAGGATAAAACATCCTGAGAACCCTCCCTGGCTGCAGGTAGATCACATGTGTGATCATGTGAGATCATGACGTGCTCAGCACAAAGATGTTGCTATGTTTTTATTCCAGCCCTGTTATAGCTAAACATGTTTCCTGCTTTAGTGTAAGTATGTGTGCTACTGGCACCAGGGTGGAGGTTGTCCTCCTAAATCTAAAAGAATGGGAAAAAAAGGAATCCTAAATAATGCTGTGTTCCAGCTAGTAAAAATCCTGAAGTGAAGACTCTTGGTGTTTGCAGTGGAGAGTTGCTGGTTGTAGAAAGATTCTCCCACCACTGTGTGCACTCTCTTTGGTACTGAGTGTTACAGGGTACTCAAAGCATGGTCTGTACCTTTTGTTTCTTGCAGGTGATAAATCTCCTGGCTTACTAGAGAAGTCATCTCTGGTTGCTGCTAGTCTTTGCTGCTGGGACACTTTGAAAGCAGGAGGGAATTTGGATCAGTCTGCCAGAATAAACCTCTGAGTATTGGAGCTGGAGGCACAGGCAGTTGTAAACAGCCAGGGCAACACTATTCTTGATGGGCATGGTCTAGTGCACCTCTGCTCAGCATGGACTCTAGCAATGAAATGCAACTGGTCATGGGTTGTGTCCCTCATATGTTTGTGGTTACTTGTATGGTGTCTTTGCTCCATATTCCCTGAGTCTGATATCTCCATACTGGGACAGTGACATCCTTCAGTGTGATAGGAAGGTTTCTGAATCCATGAGACTGCAGGATCCACTGAGTTATTATTGAAGAGCTGTTCCTTTTTGCTGTCCAAGGATTCTAAGATTGGTATTTCTTTACTTATTAAAGGCTATAGCCTTTAATTTTCTTTGTTTCTTTCTGAGTGGATGAGAATAATATAAATTTCTGAATTTTTTCCCCTCTGTTTAGCTGAGTTTAGTTTATTGTCATTTGTAGCAGCCTCAGCCTACACAGGGAAGTACTTCAAGGTTTAATTTCCAGTATTTTTGATTCTCATCTTACTGATGAGAATCTCACCACTACTTTCCCTTTCCTGATTTAGGAACTAGAGCTGTGCTCAAGATCATATCCACTTCCATTTTCTTGTGTCTCCTTCTTCATACAGACTAACGACAACCTGGAAATAATTTGTCCTTTCATGAAGAGATTGTTAATTTCATTGTTCACAATAGAAATAATTAAATATCTCTTTTTCTTAATACTACCTTTGTAAAACAATTATGTTAAACAGAACACAGAAATACCAAATTATTTTGCCCTTTGGAGTCATCTTTCATCCCTTAGAGATGTACATAAATCCAAAAACAAATTCTAAGGAGAGATATTTTTGTTCTTTCTCCCCTTTTTTTATTTTGCCTTTAACCAGACCTGCAATTTAGTCTCCAAGCATGTGTTACTGCCTGTATATGAATAGTCATCCCTGAAGTAATGGGAAGAAGTCTTCAGCTAGTGAGTCTTAGCACAGCTCTGTACTGGGTAACACACTGAAGATGATTTGGGTTATCCATAGACCTGCACCAGCCTATCAGTTTCTATTCTTGCACTAAGTCCTACCCAAGCAATTAATTACAGCAGCAGCTGATTTTTCTTGCTTCTCTGTGTTTCAATGACTGCCCAAGGAAAGGTTAGATACTATGGACTGTGGGCTTATCACATCTCAACAGCATTTGCAGAAGAAAACGAGAGCTGTCCTGGCAAACATGATGGGGAGGAGTCACAAAGGTTGCTAAAGCAATTCTTATGACACATTAGTAGAGCAGGATCTTGTTAGTGGATTAGTGTTTAAGACAATTCTTCAGCATTCTGCAAGTCAGGGCAGTTCTGGATAATGTTCATTTCTCAATTAGGGAAGAGATTGACAAGGCAGCAGGAGGCTCCAAACAGAAAAATTTCTACTCAGTAATTTAATAAGGAGGAGAGGTTTTTTTTAAGATTATCCTAAGTGAGAGATTGATTAAATGCTGCTTGATTCAGAGCCTTAGGTGAAACTGTACGGTTTGCTCTTAGGGGCAAAAAGGAAACAAAACAAAATGGAAAAAAAGTGAAGGTTCACAAACATAAAGAATTACTTCAGTATCCACTGGCTTTGGATCTTTCTCCATCTGTTTGCAATACATATGAGTTCAATTAAGTTCACACTGCATCAGTAGAAAAGGACAGCTGAATATTAAGTTTGGTTGTGCTATAAGCTCTGCTGTAAATAATATCCAGCTTGTATGCAAGCTGTTCACTCTGGTCGCTGCTGAGCAGAATCCTGGCTACTCTGTAGCTTGTGCTGATACAGTTTCTACCAAAGCAACCTATCCTGTTAGTGTTTTGTTAGGGACAAGTCAAAGCAATGTTCTAGAAGGAGGAAGTTATCAAATGCCTTTCAAAGGCTGAAACAGCACTTACCTTTGTTTGCTTATGGCTTGCTTACTGTGTCCTTTATGCAAGGATAGAGAATGAAGTCATAGGATGTGGGATTATTTAAGTGACACTAAATGTATCAGAGCACTTGTGGATGAGACTGGATGGTGAGCTCTTTATGGAAAAACTCCAAGCTCTGTGCAAGCCCTGTAGGAAAGCTGTGAACTTGCTCTGGAATCAGTCACATCTACTCCTTTGTGGATTTCCTTCTTTTTCTGTAACAACCGAACCAGGGCTAAGTGACATATATGCCTTGCTGCTATAGGGTGCTCCTGCTCAAACGTCACTAAAATGTTTTTTAAAGTCTAGCTTTGTGTTAAATTTCTTCCAGCTTCAGTTCCTACAGTTACTGTGCCTGAAGGCTACTTAGATTCTCATGCTCAAAGGGACTTGACATCAGCAAGATGATCTGGTTTGGATGTATCAGGTAGACCAAGACTGAGACTAGAGAAGATTCCCAAGCTGGGTTGAAGGCTTTAAGTTCCAAGCATATTTTGACTTGAATTTAACAGACTATTAATAACATAAACTTGGCAGCAAGTCCTCTGACAGTGGTAATCAATCACGACCCGATGACAGCCTACAGTGGTGCGACCAAGTGAAAAAGCAAAATGTGGGTGAAGGTCCTTATGTATTGAGAATTTCTCTTGTCTCCTGAAGTTTCACAATGAAAGATATTCCCTTGATAAAATGAGAAAGGAAAGATTTAGTAGTTATTGGTTGTGTGGATCTGATAAAGGATATTCCCTTTTGTGAAAGTACACTCCAACTAAGGGACAGGCCAAGTTGTAAAGTGTGTTGGGTGTATACTCTTCTTTTCTTCCTCATATGGCAGTTTGAATATGACTTTCCTGAATACTTTACAATAACTACTTTAAAATACAGGTTTTTTAATATTTAAAGTGTTGCTAATATCCTACTGTGCAACTAAGATACTTGTGTGCAAACATGAGGAAAAGCATAAGCTGTGGAATTTGGACTTGAATTTGTAATAGGTAACAAGAGAGCTGTGTTGCAAACTTTTTTGTGTCATTAATTATACAGGTCTTACCTTTTCCATTCCAATTTTCCCATCTTGTAGGCAGCCTTTCTTTCTTTCCCAAATGTGGCAAATGTGTAGACCACAACTGTGACAGAGTTGCAGTGTCCTGTGCTGAGGACTGGACTCTCTAAACTTGTGGCTACAAAGCTGTGGTGAGGTGTGTGCCTCAAGTGTTGTAATTGTGTTGAATTTTTCTTGAAGGAAAAGGCATTTGTCAGGCAGGAGCCTCTGTAAATGCAAATATTCTTTTCAGGAGTTTTCTATTCTAATGTTAATTTAGAATTCTTATGAATAAGGAGGATTTTATTTTCTTGGCAGATGTCTTGGTAACTGAACATCTTTGGAGAGGGAAAGATGAAAAACACGCTTGGCTCATCAATCCCTGATGTATTAATGTATTCTCAGTGTCCCCATGTGAAAGAAAAAGTAGCTTTCTGCCTTGACTTCAGGTAAGTGCTTGTTGTATACCATACCTCACTTGCCAAAATTTGGGAGCATCTAAGAAAATGACAGTGTATGTCTGAAATTAATTTCAAAAAAGAGTGGCAATTTTTTTTTTCATGTGTAAGACATGAGGTGCTTTGCTTTAAGCTCTCTCAGATCAGAAACTCTGTCCAGCTGAACTGTGGGGCCACAGCCCCTTTCTGGAGTCTGACATATCATCAGGTGTAGACCATACAGAGAGGGCAATCTATAGCCAGGAATGCCTGTTGCTCCAGAGCACAAGCCTGTCTGTACCTGGAACCTAATGCACTGTCAGGTGCTGAGAACATAATGCCTATAGCTTCTTGGCAGTCAGGCTAAATGATCCTTGTAAGACTCTTCCAACTGAATTGTTCTGGTGAGAAGTGTGCCGTGGTTCCTTAGCTGTCTAAAAGAAAAGACAGCAATATGTCCTTCCTGTGGTTTCTGGTCCAAGTAGGTGGATCAGAACATGTTTTGTTCAGAACACAGATGGGGAAAACATCAATTCCAAGGTGTCAGTTTTTCTATCAAAGGATTAATAGGACTTTGTTATTGTTATGAAGGAATGACTGGCAGCTGAATGAACTAGTTCCTTTTGGAGTGAACAGTGGAGGGCACCTAGAGAATATGAAATAGAGCAGTCAGATTATGGTCCTTCCTGAGAGTGTTTTTTAAACTTCCAGTGATCTGAGTCAGGAAATTCTTGGATCACAAAGCTGAATCATCATGTTTAAATGCTCTATGTGGCATTTTCTTCCAGAAAACTGGTTATCTCATTTGAATGTGCAAAATAGTTGACATTTTACATACCTTTCAGCAAAGAGTCAGGTACCTGAGCTCTTTATTGTATGTCAGTATTTTCTTGTGCTTATTTTAGATTTGCCATTCTTGTTTAAAGTCCCCTAGTTATGGTATGAGGTGAAACAGTGAACAGTGGTTTCCTGTTTGCTTTCACTACACCACACGATACTCTCTAGACCCCTATTCCTTTCTATACCTTTGTCAGGTTGCACAATCCTGTTTATTTGGGCATCCCATACATAGAAGCTGCTTTGTTCCTTTGCTGAGCTGTACTGCCTCTTTCAGGACCTTTTACTGTTCATCTGTATAAGCTTTGAGATGAGCAAATGGACCAGAATTTAATGCAATATTCAAGATGCAGGCATAATGTGGATTAATATTCGGATGAAACTTTGTTTCCTTTTACTTTTCTATTCTCTTTATAAGTAGTTTCTAGCATTCCTTTTGGGTTTAGGTGGGGATTTTGGGGTTTGTTTTTTTTTTTTTTTTTTTTTTGAGGGGGAGGGAGGGGTTGTGGGGTTTTTTTTGTTTGTTTGTTTTTTGTGGGTTTTGTTGTTGTTGTTGTTTTGTTTTGTTGTTGTTTTGTTTTTTGACTGCCCCTGAGTTGGCATTGTCATAGGAGATCCTGACTCAGTCTTTTTCTAAAAGGAATAATAACTCAACTTTTGACCTAGGGAGTAGGATTAAGACTGGCCTTTTTTCAAAGTGTGGCACTTAATACTTTTTAATTCCAAAGTGCATGTGTTGTTTATTACATTGTATCTCAATATTATAAGATATTTCTGCAGCATGCTGTAGTGTTTCTCTGTACTGTAATAGCTAGACAGTTATTGTATGATTATCATCTAAGTATTTCTTTCTTCCAGACCATTTATGAATATAGCAGAGATTCCTATGAGATAGTGACCTGGCTTCAGAAAAAGCATTATCATTGATTTATTTTCTTTACTTGTTGCAAATAGGTTTGTTGCTTTTTAGTACCATTATGTTTAGCTTTAGTCTTCCTCAAGGCTTTTTTTTTTTTTTTTTTTTCCCTCTGCCAGGCTGAGACTAACATGATGTCTTGAAAGAGTCATTCTTTCTCCAGAGAACTTTAAGGTTTCTCTTTTGGGGGGGTTATAATTTTATATGATTTCTATCTTTGAATACAGTATGTCAGTAGTTGATTTGCTTTTTTGTGTCTGTAGAAATGCTGAATCTGATGCTAATATAGTTCAGACAGAAAGATGATAAACCAATTGTTTATACTGGTCAGGGCTGAATGAAGAGTTGCTTCCAATTTTCTGGATTTCCTTATTACCTGTTCCTTAAAAAGTTATTTACCACAATCAGAAATCTAGTATTATCTGTGTGACCAATGTAAAATGTTTCACATTTTACTTCAGAGCAATTAAAATTATTGGAATGATAGTTCCTGGGATTTCCACATTCCTTGCATTCCTGCCACCATGTTTCCTTTATACATGCAGTGTCCAAGTTCTTTTTTAGGGTTAAGCATTCTGGGTCTGCCATCAATGTCCTTTAGAACTCTGTGGAACATGGAAACCATTGTTCTGTCTTTCTGTCACTGTATCCTGTTCATATTAGGAACTTTTAAAAACTTTTTTTTACTATGTTATTTTTGTGTAACTTCCATTGCATTCTTTACTTGAGGTTGCAGTGTCCACCACAGGATTTACACCAGGATACATTGTTTCCTGTGTGTAGCAGTCTGCTTTCTACCTGTCATTTTGAAACTTCTTTACAGTCTTCCTGATGTGAAGTGCAGATCCTGTTTCCCTCTTGCTTTAAGCAGAAATTTGTTCATCCTTTTCTGGGTTTGATCCACTCTAGAAGCTCCCCAGTCCCTGGTGAAACTGAGCCTCACTTCCTTACTCCGTTGCTATAGCCAATCATTGAAACTTTACCTCCTCACCAGCTGGATTCTGGTGGGGGTCTTGATCTTTGGCATTTTTTATTCAACCTCCAGAATCTTCCTTCTTTCTTTTATCTGTTACCCAGATGGGCTACAACCTCTGCCTCCTTCCCAGCATTTCCTGACTTTCCTGGGCTTTTTAAAAAAGTGTTGCAGTGTAGCACCAAAGGGCACATAAGAAGACTGTCTCTGTAATCAGGAGCCAAACCTATTTGCTACCTGGCAAAGGAACCACTTGTGGCTATTGCCTCTCCCTTTTTCTCATATGAGCTTTTTGCTGCAGGAGTTATTGCTGTAAAAGAAGAAACTCAGACACCTTGTACAGAGAGGGGACCATTGGCCAGGATTATCACATTATTTAGCAGTTGCCATGAAATTGGGCCAGGAGAAGTTTTTTGGTGCCCTAAAAAAGCATCCTCTTTAAGCAGCAATATATTTTTTGCTTGCAGGTGAGACTATGCAAGGATTGCCATGAGGACTGTGTTGTACATCCTTCCACCTATGGCACAATCAAGTCACAAGGCAGAGCTCTATGTCTGAGGATCATGGGGTGCCTGGAATGAATGTCTTTGCATCACCTACACATAGGTCAGATAATCATGTGACACTTGATACTTTACCCTGGAAATTGTCACCCTCTAGCTAGGCTTCTGACTGCATTTCTCTTGCACATCTGGACTGACTCAGGTGTTCCTATATGGGATGGCAATGCAGCTTCCAGTTAAAGAATTGAGAAGCAATTACATTAAATGTGTCATTAACAACTGTATTCATCATCTTTTGTAACAAATTATGCTGAGACATTGAATCCAAATCAAGAGACGCTGAGGCTTGTCTTTAGCTTATGCTTCATTTGAAAGAAGCTAGCAGTCTCCAAAAAGGCAGTCTTCCTGTTACTTGGCTATGGACTCGATGTAAGGTGGAAGGAAGAGCTTCAGCCATGTATTTGCATCAGCGTGTTACTAAGCTGGTGATCCCTGAGCTGTAGAGGGGTCAAACGGAGGTCATTAAGGTGGAGGAAAGGAGTCCCTAGAGGTTAGAAAGTTTATTGCAGTAAAGCACAGAAAATGTGTGCCATCATTTCTTGTTGCGAGGTCTGTCTTCCTTATTGTCCTTCTCAAACAAATCTGTCTGTCAGGCTATGTGGTCACATACATCTTTTAGCAAGTTTAGTGAGAAAACTTAAAATTGAAGGCTCAGAAATGCTACTTTAAGTTGGAGTTTGAGCTTGTGTTGATTGTTCACCAGCTAACTTGCTGTCATTAGCACAAGTAGAACTTCTTATTTAGACAGCGTGAAAATATTTATATAACAAATGTTTATGACAGAAGAATTTTTCCAGGACAGAAATGTGTGTGTAGCTAGGTGACCACAATTAAAATTATCACTCAAGGAGTTAGAGAAGAATGAAAAAAAATCTAATTTAGCTATTGTTATGAGGGCAAATTCTTTTCTGGCCAAATGACCAATTTCAAGGAAGTTCAGGGGACTTAAGAGGCACATACCCTTGATTCTGCATCAGTTTGTCAGCTCCGTACCTAGCCTAGGACTGAACATTGTCTCTTGAACATGCAAATGTTCTGCATTGGTCCTTCCCACAATTTCTGATTTGTTCTTAATTATACCAAAGAAGGAAATAAACTCTGCGTCCTTGCAAAATTTTCATGGCTCTTCTGATTTGGGGTGTTGCAGGGTGTAGCTAATGCTCTGAAAAGGCTTCAGGATTCCTGGATGAAAGGTGTGATGAAAGAAGTGTATTGTTATTGTTTTAGGGGAGGAATCATGCTACTGGGTAAGCCTCTGTCACTGGGACTTGCTGGACTTGTTTGTTCTGACTTGCCTATGACTCCTTTCTTTCTTAATTCAGGAGATAAAGCCTCAAGTCTATGCTGAGATGCTGCACAGTGTGTTGTGGTGTTCGGGACGGTGGATCTCCCAGAGAGAAGAGCTTCTTGCTGACCTCTCAGTGGTACTCAGGGGTGAGTGCCACAAGCTTCTGGCTTGCTTCTTGGTATTTTGGGCAGCATGGCTACATCATGTGTAGATTTATAGGGCAGTTTGAGCT
The DNA here is from genome assembly GCA_013401135.1 of Cettia cetti. Lineage (NCBI taxonomy): Eukaryota > Metazoa > Chordata > Aves > Passeriformes > Sylviidae > Cettia > Cettia cetti. The sequence goes on from VZUI01033686.1 coordinate 80,615, forward strand.
TTGACCGAGGGTGTGGGGAGAATGGCACTAGTTCGGAGCTTGCTTCTGATTTGATCTGCCTTTTGTGCATCAGTAATACATTTGATATTTCAGCCTTTCTTCTCACTCAAAATGCATTTGTTTTCTGAGAGTTCTCCAGCTCATCTACAGCACTGTGTGGCAAATTGAGGAGATTTGAGAGCAGGTGGAGAGTCATCTCACGCTGCCCTGACTGACCCACCATTTGCGCTAGTGCGGTTAGAATGTGTTGCAGGCACAATTGCTGAACCAGAGGAAGAGTGGAGTACAGTTGGTAAATGTAGCTTCTTGTGCTTTTGATTATTTTCATGGACTTTGTATGCTGCCAGTGAAGTGTTAATCTGTGCAGAATCAGCTTGGAAACACACCAAATCTGGCACCTGACCATTGCGCCCGCCCTGCGTTGGAATGAAAATCAAACTGAAAATCCTCAGAGAATATAACTGCTTTTGTGGTGTCTTGCTTTTGGAGTAGATTTCAAGAAATCAAAGGACAAAAAAGGCAGGGAGAGCTATTTTTGAGGGCTGGAAAGCAGAGATCTACTGCTATAATCTGCAACTGCCAAGCTAACAGAACAGGATACTTGTCTATGACCAACACAGCTGGAAGGGAAAATCTAGAGGTAAAGATGATGTAAAATTTCAGAAATTTATCGTAAACTGATTGCAGTCAGTGGCCACATACTTAACATTTTCTTTACACTGAGAGGGCCTCTCAGTGTTCATGCAGATTGTAAGTCTTTATGTAGTGAGTAGTCCTCCAACTTCTACTAAAATTGTTTCAGAACATGAGAGTCTTTCTCAAGCCGTTGGCTGTGGCAGTCAACTGTAGACAGACAAATAAGTGATAAAGGGTATCTCAGTCCATTAGAGTCACATCCCACAGACTGTTGTAGTGGTATGGGAGGCTACCTCTGCCCCAACCATTAAAGAGTTCAAAATTTCCAAATAATCATGTGCAAAATGGATGAGAGAGTAAGGGACAGCAAACCTTTTGTGCTGATTGCAGAAGTGATTGGAAAACCAGGGAAGCCTGTATGAGCAGCGTTTTGGCATCATGGGTATAGTTGCTGGGAAGCTCTGAGTTAAGGCATCCCAAAGACTGGATGCTGCCCTTAAATCTTGGAGCAAATTACAAGAGCCGTATTCGGAGCGGTTGTCTTTACCCAGATGAAGTGTGCTCTGGGGAAGCAGCAAGACCTTGGTAAAATTGGATGGTTAAGGGGAGGAGCTCAATTAGTAAGTGGCAAATACATTACTGATGCTTTATCTGACTGCAGAGGGGTGGCATGCAGCACCTACTGTTTTTGTGGGCTGTTCAAGGGTGTGGGGAGATCAAGCTGATTCAGTATGACGCATAGAAAAACGCACACTTCATTTCCCTCAGCAGATCCCTTCAATGTTTGGAAGTCTTTCATTGTATCAGAATGCTTTAGGAGATATCAAACATTGAGTAATTGAAGCTGGTATGTAACTGACCTTATCCAAACAAGGGTCTGGCAGTACTTAGGCGGGCACTAGTTTCTTTTGCTTCAGTTCTCAAAGTAGCTGAGGTTGTTGTCCCATTCTTTTAGAAGTGCGTGTCCTGAGCATGCCACAAGAGCACAGGAGAAGTGCTAGGTTGATGTGGTTGTTTGTGGTAAAGGTGGGAGTGAAATTAGCAAGTCCTGCTTTGTGGCCTTGTGCTTTTTCTATAGGCCTCCTGGAGTAAACCAGATGTATCTCTCTTGCTACTATTCCCAACCAGCCTGCCAAGGTAGATAGCTCCAGGGACCTAGTCTGGATTTTCAAATCACACTCACCAGGCCAGCAGATTAGTCTGTTCAGTTGTCTTGTGAAAGGTCCTATTTCTAGGAAGAGTATTGTAGGCAGGTACCGGAATCCATCAACTGGGAAAACTGGGCATGGCGATAAATGTGGAGAGACCTTCCTCATCTCATCAGATGTGCCACCCAAACTCTGCCACTGGCTCTTCTGAGAATACTGGATTATCAGTTGGCAGGGGTATAATAACAAAAATTAATAATAAATGTATTATAGGAAGACAGCAGCAGATCACATAAAAGAGGTTGCATTTTTTTTCTGTGTGGAACATGGCAAAGCACTTTTAGTAAAGAGATGGTACAAGAAAACATGGTTTGGATTAATCTAAAAGTAAATCTAGTTTGGGATGCTATGAGGTCTTTGCTGAAGAAGTCAAAAAATATCAAGGGCAGACCTGTAAAGCAGAACAGGGTAGCTTTTCCCTGCTTATCCAGCAGTTCTGTGATTAGGGCCACATGGTAAAGTTACACTTTCTTTTCTCGTCTGAACAGAGGCTTTCTGATCAGTGTGCTGGTATTGCTCTTGCTGAGGCTTTTGATAACACACAGTAACTCAACCTGAAGAGATAGATAATCTCAATAAAGTGAATCAAATCCAGTCAGGCAGAGGTGGGAGCTGAACTTGCATCACTTGCATTGTGAATGAATATAGTAACCTTTTAGGGAGTTTGGTACAGGATGAGAGAGGAAAACTGGCTTGTCACCTGTGTATTGTTCTTGTCTTTTGCTTTTGGACAAATGTTCCAAATTCAAAGGTAAAGAATTCATTTAGGGCTGATCAGAAGTCCAACCTGAAATCCTATGTGGTTTCTCACTGGTTTCACAAGGAAGACGAATTTTAGCTCTAAAATTTCAGCATAACACTTCTTCATATTATGCCAATGACCATTAATGTAGCTTTATTTCTTGCTGTATTTCACTTATTAAAGTATCTTGTATTGAGATTTGATCTAATATATCTCTTTCTAAACACAACTTTAGTGCATTTAAAATACTTAATTATACTAAAGCTTATATATTTTCAAAATAATTCATTTGGATTTTTTTTTTTCAGTACAGAATAATTTTTTAGTGCTCAGGGTCTTTGTCTCAGAGCCAAGGTGTGTAAACTAGGAGATTTAATAGTTTGCTCTTCCTGACCCAGGTTAGCTGTGATATGAACTGGAGAGTGCTGCTGTCTCCATGGATTATCTTGGGCCCCTTGGGAATGACGCATATTTTAAATGAGAACACGGATTGCTGGAGGAGGTTTTATGTTCGCCAATAGTATTGCCAAGATAAGCAGGTCTGTACTGAACTAAAGGATCTAAACCTCTCACTTATTCACTGCAGACTGAAAGATGCCAGATATAGACCATGAAAAGGTGGTTTTAAGAGCAGAGAGGACTTGGCCTTTGAGATATCCCAGTGGAGTCTGGGTCTGATCTCTTGTTAGGGTTTGCTCCTGTGGAATTTGAGTTATCTCATTCATGCTAGAGGGCGAATGCATTGGTGTTACCTGAATTCCCCTGTTGGCCCCACTAAGAGTTAATTTGCAGCTTGCTGGAGTTTGGGCAGTAAAAAAAGTCAAGGACTGTGATATAAGGAAACAGGAAATGTGAGGCTGTACAAAACACCGTACTCTAGAAGGCATCACACAAATGGCTGTGATATTCAGGGTCTTTTGAGGAGAATGTCTACCTATTAAGCATTTTCTCTTTGCCACAGGAAGAAAGAGAGGATGCATCCTTTGTGGAAGGCTCTTTCATCAGCACTGGAACAGTGTTTCTCTGGCCACTGAGTGCTGCTGGGTGGAGCAGAATTTGTTTGGTTACTAGAGTGCAGAGAAGACCATGTCTAATTCCTAAACAGGGGGATCCATCTGCTACTAAATTATATAACTATGGAGCTGGATGTCCCAAGCACAGGCATTCCCATCAAGGTAGTTATTTTGGTAGAGCACAACAGTCCTGCCCTCTGTGGTGCCATAGCAAAAAAGGCTAGGGGAGTGAAGAGCTGGTTGGAGGTGTAATGTGTACATAATGAAAATATGGAGTGGATATAACCTGATACTTACTGATAGTTCTTTCAGTGACTATCCTAGTCTCTGTCTCAGCAGAGCTAGGCATAAAGCTAGTTGTGAGATAAAATAGAAAACAAAAAACCAACAAAACATGGGGACTGCTGAGCTGGGTCCTGCACACAGGCATTACATTTGGAGGATACTGGTAACTACATGCTGTGGGAGTTGATGAGTCTCTGTGCTTCCATTGCAAAAGTTTGGGGTTTTTTCCTATTCTGTTGCACTTAGCAAGATGGAAGTCAAAAACATCCTGCTAAAGGGAGGGAACTGTTTTGGTTTTGAAGAGATATTTCCACTTTAATTTGTATATCCTATATACAAATTAATTATCTGTATGTGGATTTTGGTTGACACCTTGGGGGTGTTGGTGGATGAGAAGATCAATATGACCCAGTGATGTGCACTCACAGCCCAGAAAGCCAACTCTGACCTGGGCTGCATCAAAAGAACTGTGGCCAGCAGTTTGAGGGAGGTGATTCTACTCTGCTCTTGCAGAGTACTGGAGGATTTGTCCAGCTCTGGATAAACCCAACATAAGAAGGACACAGACCTTTTGGAGCAAGGCCAGAGAAGGGTTGTGAAGATAATCAGAGGGCTGGAACAGCTCTCCTGTGAAGACAGACTGAGAATTGTGGCTGTTCAACCTGGAGAAGAGGAGGCTCCTGGGAGATACTATGAAGAAATTCTTCATTGTGAAGGTGATGAGGCACTTGAACAGGTTGCCCAGAAAAGTTGTGGATGCCCCATCCCTGGGTGGAAGTGTTTGTGGCCACATTGGGTGGGGCTCTGAACAACCTTGTCAAGTGCAAGGTGTCCCTGCCTATGGCAAGGGTGTTGGAACTAGATGATTTTTAAGATCCATTCCATCCCAAACCATTCTATGCTTCTATTATATGAATGCTTTAAACTTTTTTCTTAAAAAAAATGTCAAGTGAAATCAGTATCAGAAGTGGCATAAGGTTTTATTCCTTACCTCCTATGTTTCTGTTTCCCTCAGCACTACAGCACTTCCTGAGGTTTCTGTTTCCCTTTGCAAGTCTGTGTGACCTGTGGAGAATGAGCAGTTCTGAAATGGAGGAGAAGGGGTCTGTGTTTGTGGCTGTAGCTGGTATTTGCTACAAAAAGGAAATAGATGGCTGGAAGGACAGTGCTGCCTGTGAGAGCATGGGTCTCACAGGCAAGGAGATGCTCAGTTTTTTCATCTTGAGTTTTGTAGATTTGACATAAGGCCATGTTTTGAGGAAATCTATCTGAATACAGTTCACAAAATGCAGCAGTTGTAATCCAAGAGTACTGTTGCCTCAAGATCTGCAGAGTCAGCCATACACTGCCAGGGCTGTGCTGTGTTCTCTGTGCCAAGAGCAGTGGAGGGATGATGATCCAATTACCATTCAGGGGGAACCCATTGGAGTGGGGACAGCTGGAGGACAGGGAACCAGTGTGATTGAGATGGATGGGAGGGGCTCAGGATGGAAGCAAAAGATCTCCATTGAGGAGAGCAAAGTGAGATGCAAAAGCTGCCTCTTTCAGGCATGAGATGTGGCTACTAAGGATGGGCAGAGGCATGTTGCCATAGTGGGCTGCTCTGATTAGCCAAGAGGCTTGCCCTCAAGGCTAATAACTGACTGCCCATGAGGTATGTTGCAATTCCCTGGGACTGGGAAAGGCCTTGAGATGGGTGTGGGAGTGTTCTGTGGAAGGCAGCAGTGTACTGAAGAAACAGGCAGAACAGTTTCACCGGTTTTAGGTTTTTATCTGAATCTCTTTTTCTGCTTAACCCTCAGAGCTGATGGATAGTGTATACAGTAAAGGTCTAGATGGTGAGAAGTCAAGGCCTCAGTGGATCCAGTTGAGTTCTAGTGGGTGTTATGTGCTCATTGCAACTTGCAGTTTGCAAAAAAGTGCTCTTGGTCAGTCTGGGTTTTCAGACTCCTATCAACTGCCCTACAGCCTTGATATCAGGAAACTGAGCCAGTCTGGTGGGGGGAAACTTGGACTGTGCATTGCAAGAGCAGAGCTTGCCCCAGTAAAGTAGGAACAACAGAAGGAAAGGTAGAGGGTTTCTCCATAGCATGTGACTCTGAAGCAGAAGACTTGATCTTGGTCACCCGTCCTGTATATTTTGGTAACACTAAGCTGCTGCTTGTGACTACCTGCAGTTGTGATGCTGGCTGAAACTCCTCTATCTTAACATTTTCTTTCCAGTATGCCACCTGTTTGAATAGGTTAAAAATTTGCCCATTTGGCTAACATTCTCATTAGCCAAAACCAAGACTTTATATGAGGAGATTAAACTTTAAGTTCCTTCCAACCTCCCTGTCCTTTGCTGAATACACCCTTGCTGTCTGCAGATCTCTCATCGCCCTCCTCAGTAGTGCTATCTGGTTGTTTGTTTTTTGTTTTAGTTTTTTCCCCGTTTTTCTTTTCTTGCCATTTCTTACTTGTGACCTTCCTTGGTTTTCTTCCCATCAGAGCAGAGGGTATAACACCATTCCCATCTCACACCACTTCACTGCCTTTTGCTGTCTTGGATTTGTGCACCAGACCCTTGCCTTTACTGCTCATCTGCCCACTCAGCTCATTTCCTGAGATGGAGCCTCTGCTGGTAACCTGCTCTGCTTTCACTGTGATTTCTTCTTTTCCACCTTGTAGTCAGAAAACCTGTAAACACTTATTCTCTCTGCCTGCCTTTCTTCCTCTTTCTGCCTTCATCTTCTTAGATTTTGCTCAGAGAGCTGTGCCATAGGCCTGAAAAGGGGAAAACAGTGTTTAGTACATCTGGTTCGCTGCAGTACAAGCATGGATCGTGGGTGTAAAACAGCATGGTAAGTAGCCAGCCAGTCCTCCTCCTGAGGGCTGGCTGCTGCCATTTGTCACATCAGGATATCTGAGAGATTATCTCAGGTGTTTTTCTGACACCTTGTACTAATGCAGACCATGTTGCGGAGACTCAGGACGTGACATGACAATTATCACGATGTGCTGTGGAATTACTGGGGATCTTTAATAATTGTGCTTAAAGTTTTGCATCTTCTTACAATAAAGCTACTGAGGGCATGTGCAAAAATGTAGTTTTCCTAATGTTCTGTTGCTTAATGCTACACTGGAGGACATAAGTGGAGGACAAAGTCTTCAGTGCCTTTGTCCATGTGTGAGTCAAGTTCTCAACCATTTTACAGGTCTGTTCTTGGCTTTCAGAGAATTACTACTGGATCTTGTTGCCATGTCACATTTACACACAAGTGCCTCTTTCTCTATAGATTGTCTGGCAGGAGACAGGATGTGGTTGCTTTCAATGTATGTGTGGCTTTGGAGCAGTAAGCCCCAAACCCTGTAGGGACTCAATAAATGTTACTGCTCACACCAATTAAATATAACCAAAGCTATGTATTATATGGCATCTCTGGATGCCTAGAGTCTCCTTGGGGCAGAGGTTATTTCATCAGTCATGAATTATTACATTTATGTTCAGTTTAAGTGCCTGCATGGGCAGTCAGCTGCACCTGAAATCTGTGCAATATTTCCTGAAGTGAAATTGTCTCTACTAGCAATACCTGCACAGCTTTTTCTCAGGGTGAGGCAACAGAGGTAAGTTACAACACAGGAAATTCTGACTAAATATAAAGGAAGAGCTTTTGCCATGAGGATGGGCAGTGACTGGACCAGAGATCTTGAAAGAATGAGCTATCTTTCTCCTTGGAGATACTAAAAACTTGACTGGACAAGGCCTGGAGGAACCTATTTTAATGGGGCTCAGTTTAAACTGAGTCCAGAGGTCCTTCCCAACCTACCTCATTCTGTAGGGTTTTTCAGCTGAGCTAAGCTGTGCCAGATCTGATTAGACTCTGGACAAATTATTGTCTTTGTACTAGAGTTGAATTTCTCCATATGGTTTTCTTCAATACAGGCAGTGATCCAGATGGCCAGAGCAATAAGGCGTCTAGAGCCATGGAAGATAGCAGTCATTGTTGTGTCGGTGATCGTAGGCTTAGCCCTTATCATTGGCTTGATTACATTTCTTCTGTGCCACGGTAAGTGCCCCCGCTGTTTTATTGTTACAAGCTTTCAGGAATCTGTTGTGTTTCACTTGCTACTGTGAATCCTGCCAGATGATTTAGGCATGCAATTCACCCTGGTATAAACCTCACATGAGAACTTTCTAAATGCTATTTAGAACTAGATTGATCTGAAAACCTCTAGGAATACTTGAAATGTGCTTTACCTGAAGCAAGGATTTCAGTTCTAACCCTCCTTTTGTTTCTTGCCCTGGTGTTTCTATTAGTATCCAGTGTCTCCACTGACTGACCAAAGGATAACAGTCTTCTGTATAAGCCAGAGGGGTGTCTAGTACTCAGGCTATGCATAGTAAGCTTAGTCTTGAATGGGGTTTTTGCAGAGGCTCAACCTGGCCCCTTTAGCTGAGAATATTCCAGAGAGAGGGCAGAGCTTTAGGCTTTTCAGAGCTCAGGACTCAGTACTGGTTTCCAAGAGCCCAGTTTCAGTAGCAGATCACAGAATCAATAAAGTTGGAAAAGATCTTTAAGATCACCAGGTCCAACCATCTTGACTTACGACTTGAAGACAATTAATTCCATTCCCAGTCACTTGACTCATGAATGAAGTTGAGTCATTCCATTCCCAGTCTCTGAGATACCAGTGTGATTTTTTGAAATGCTTTTCTGCTGGAATGGAATTAATCATGTGGTCATCTCAGCTCACCAAGAGTCAATGAGGCTGTGGCTTGCACTAGGACACCAGAAGGAGCAGTGGCAGAGCTACAGCTCAGCTTTGCTTTTTGCCAGCTCTGTGTTACAGGGCCCCTCTCTGCCATACACCCGAGAATCAGATTTTAAACTTAACCCGGCCACTGAATGGATGCAAACAGCTCTGCCCCACGTGCCTCTCAGAGGGGCAGGGACATGCCAGAGTGCAGCTGGGGAGGAGTGAGTGTGTCTGAGTCAGAAGGGCTCCTATGTCTCATGCTGTGCTCACCTCAGGCCAATAAGAAGAGGGACCCCACAGAAATGTTGTAGTGGGTATAATTTGGAGCTCCTTGGGATGGTCCTCAAAGAAGAAATGAGCCCCTAGATGGTCCATAGAGCAACAGGATGGCCCAGAACCCCTTTTCCCAAAGTGCTGCTACAGCTGTAATTTCACAGTTGACAGGATCACTGCCGGGGTCAGGGACCCTTCCTTGTACCATGTTCTGTGAGATACTGTGCAGCTTTGAATTGTACTAAAGATAATCAGCTGCATTTCCTTCTTTTTCTCCTCTGTAGATCAAGACAGATATTACAATGCATCTTTCTTAATCACCAATGTCGACTACAATCGTCAGTATGAAAGGCAAACTACAGATGAGTTCAGGAACCTAAGTGAAGATATTGAAACTATGGTAAACTAAAAGCTTCTCTGTTTACACCTGACCTATGGTGAAGAGCTCTGCAAACATGTGATTGAAAATAGAGGTGATTGTGCCTCATCCCTACATGGCTGGCCTTACCTTTCACATCTTGCTGTTGTGGGTTAAAGATGCATAGCTGACTTTGCACATGCAGATGGTAAGCTCAGGTGCTGTCTGTTCCAGAAGCCTTGTGTGGAACTGGCAACCACAGAACAGAATGGACAGTGAAACCGGCCAACTCAGCTGTTTATTTTAGATCTGCATCCTCTCATAGAAATTTAGGGGTAGCTTTGGTGTAGAGGTGGAGATCTGAAGGCATTTTCATGTGTTTCAGAGGCTCATGAGACTGTTATGTTGTAAAAGCATGTACTTTTTGCAGGTGTATTTTAACACACTCTTTTCTTTTAACAGATATCTGAAGTATTCAGGGGGTCCTTTCTAAGTAAAAGATACATCAGGTCCCATGTGGTCAGTCTAAGGTAAGTAATGTGAAGTCCAGGAATAAGCAGGGATGTGTTAAAGACCTTTTTCTTCCTACTTGTTGACCATATGGAGCCTTCCTTGTTGCTTATGCTTTGGTTACACCAGAAGGGTGACTAAGCCTTGTCTAGTTGTTGATGTCCTCCAGTGCTCATGACACTGAGGGCTCAGTTACCCTTAGAGGTCAGCAAGGAAGAAGAGTTTGGCCTTACATTTCTGCAGATTGAATGCTTAAACACCAGTTGTTTGTGGCTGTGATACAGTAACTGGGTGATCCCCATCTTCACTTCTAGTTAACAGCCTTAGAGGTGCAGAATAAGCTCTTTTTCACACTTATTTCTTCCTGTGTAAGCTCGAGCTGGTGTTTACCTGTCTGCATGATGTATGGCAGGAGCTGATTATTCTCCTTCCTCTGAGAAAAGGCCTGAAGCAATAAATGATTCCACTGTGAGATACAGTGGATATAGCTGAGGGAACATAGACATAGATATAGTAGAGATTCCTGTGTGAGAGATTTTACTGTTTCCTGTGCTGTAATTATGTATCACTCTCAGAGGTAAGAGCCATTGCTTCCCTCTCTTCCATGTTACTTTATTTTGGAATTGTACTTCTATAAGGCTCAATTCTGCTGTGGAGTATTTCTCCCTAGATAGCAAAAAATTCCAGACTTCCCACAAATGTCCTTCACAGCACTTCTGGGATTTTTTGCCTTTGCCTGTCTCTAGATGGAATGAGAAAATTCTTAAACTGTTCTACATCATTTTCTGATGCTGGTTTCTTCCACAAGCCTTCCACAGTGTATGTCAGGAGAAATTGCAGAACTTGGGAGCTAAAGTCCAAGTGACTTCTTTACACCTTTTAGGTTGATCCCTTCCAAACATGTTTTCACTACAGATACTTGGTACAACTGGACACTGGGGCAGCTTAGCTGCATCTCTGCTCTCTTTCCCTCAAAGCTTCAGTTGGTTTTCCTTTAGATGGCTAGTTTAAGATATTGAGCCCAATATTTTATAGTGTCGGTAAGTGATCTCAAACTATTGAGAATATTGTATCTAAACATGAGGGATCTAACTGGCCAATAAGCTGACAAGTGACTTAAATGGAAAGAAATGCCATAAGACCTTTTTAACTTCTGTTGTAACTGGATCTTTTGAATGGCTGTTAGGAATGGCCTGCTGGATATCTGTTGAAGGGTTTTAATTTGCTGTAGTGTTCCCTGTGTCATTTGTGTCCTACTGATAAGGACCTGTGTGGAGGCCAAAGAGAGTGATCTCTGCTTCTCAGGTCTACTGAGAAAAGCTCAGAGGAAGTAGCTTTTGCTGTCTGCTGACATGTAGTCATCTTCCTTTACTTGAGAACAGCCATGCTACTTGTTCTGGACATCTGTGCAGACCAGACCTGTTCTCATATAAAGAAGGCAGGCAGTACAAAGCAGCAACAGGAGCATTAGTAGGCAAAGAGAACGACACCATTTGTTTTTGTTGGTTTGTAGCCCAGATCCTGTTGGAGTGCTTGCATCTGTTGTTCTGGTATTTAAATTTCCCTCTGCTGACAGTGAAGCAACGACCTGGGGTCAAGTCAACCGTGTGTTACTCAGAAGGCTGAAAGCGACCTCGACGTACCTGAATGTTGACCAGTCTACTGTTAGACTCACAGGCAAGTGCCTTAGGTTTGTGTTTTCACCTTGAAATTTGTTCCTTACACTTTGCTGTTCTTAGTGTAATGTGCTTCACCTTAGTATGCAAATATGGGCTATTCTGGTTTTCTTTTTTTGCCTTCTCAAAATTGTCTGTTAGGCTGACAGCCTGGGAAGCTGGAAGACAGAGCATGGAAAAAACTAAAACATATTACACTGATTTATGAGTGTGAGCTCTTCTTGATGCATCAGAGGTTTTCCCTGTGTGATCTAGTTGTGTTGAATGAGATAGTCCCTCTCAATTAATCAAAAAAGCCTCACTTTGTGACCATGGATCCACAAACAACTTTAAGACATACAGTAAATTGAACAAGGACCTTTATAGCCAGGCACTAAAATGCAGAGTCCTCAAGCTATTAAACAATTCAAGGCTGAGGTGGTTCCCTTCTTTACCCTCTGCCATTTCCTTTGGTTTTTGCTGTAGCAAGTGTCCATAACAAGATCCTGAGGATCCCTGGGCAGTAATTGTCTTCCATGAATCTGTTATGGATTACCATCTGACTCTGACAGAGCGGTTTTTGTAGGAAAGAAATTAGAAATGTTGCAGTTTACCTGCAGACAATCCCAACACTGAGGGTTTGTGAAGACCCATCTGACCACCTTGCCACACTAAACCTGAACAAAGGCCTGTTGGCATTTGCTGGTGGCTGTGCCCATTGTACACATAGATGTAACTTGGATCTGCTTGTAGTCATCTGCTGCTTCTGTTAGCTCTGAGCTAAGGCCAGAAAGGTGCATCCTGTGGCCTTTCAGTGAGGTATAGAGGCTTAACTGAACTTCTCCAACAGAAAAAAATACTACTTCTAGTATTGTCACTCCAGGCATCAATGCAGGCCATTTTATTTGTGTTTCCTGCATACTGGGAGAGTCTGGACTAGATCATGTAGCATATGAAATAAATTTACTGTGGTTTTTGCTTTTCATTCCAGAGTTGAACAAGGAAAAGGGAGATAACCTTTTAAACAACTGTAAGTACAAATGCTTTATAGTAAAAGTCCAGGGACATAGTGCTGGTGGTTCTGTGCACTTACAAAATCCTTATACTTTTGTGATACAAGTTGAAAATAGAATTTGTTACCGATGTTAGAGCAGTAGACAGTGCATAAGCCAGGGAAGACTTCAGCTCATTTCCTTGCAGTCTTGGTGGCTATATAGATTTATAGAATCAAGCATTCTGGCTTGGTGGTGGGGAGCACTTGCTTTAATGTTGGTTGTTGGAAGTAGGGGTGTGTAGTGAGTTACTGTTAGCAAGTGTGCAGAAGGACTACGGTTTTGCTGTGAGCCATGATTCTTGCTGGAATCCTTCAAAAGACATTTTCCCTCCTTCCCCCTCCTTCCTGAAGAAAGGTTTGGCAACAGATGTCTGTCAGATTTGAGCTAAACTTTAAGGAAAGGCCAGAGGGTGGGGGAGGGAGAAGAGTTGTCCACACTCAGAGCAAGGCAGTGGCACCACCTTTGAGAACAGAATGGCAGGTTCTCAGTCCTCCTGTTGTGCTCCCCCTTGAGGTCTTAGAGCTCCTCTGGAAACTGGGAGACAGCATAAGTATCCTCCCAGGGCACTCCATCACTCCACTGAGTGCTCTTGAAGACTTTGCATGTTAGCTTTCATCTTTAAATGGCCTCTGAGAATTAACTGGTTTGAATCTAACTTTTTCAGCTGAGTGATACCTGATTGTTGTCACAGTGGCTGTAAGTAAATTGTTGGGAAAAGGACATTTTTTTGTTTTGTTTTGTTGCTGCTGCCAAGGCTAATCTGGAGGTGACCTGACAAAATCCCTATTTTTTAGTGTCTCACATACACAGTCTTCAGGTCCTATGGGAGTTAATATGGGCCTGTGTGTCTGAAAACTGGCTTAATGAAAAAGCACTGACTCCTCTACCAAACTTTTTTGCATCTATCCTGAGACCCTTGTGACCATGGCACTTGCTTTCCCTGCTTTAGGTGAAGGCTGTCTCTTGATGGAGACTCCTGCCCTTTTACACCCGTGCCTGCAGCCATGAGGGCCTTCATTCAGCTAAAGCAGAGCTGCCTTTTCTTTGACAGGCTGTGGAATACGAAGACAGGCATTCTCCTTCACAGGAGTGGAAAGAATAACTGGTGGGCAGCGTGCACGGGAGGGAGAATGGCCATGGCAGGCGAGTATTCAGCTCGATGGGACCCATCGCTGTGGTGCATCAATCATCAGTAACACCTGGCTGGTGACTGCAGCCCACTGCTTTAGAGGGTAAGTCTCTGATCCTACAGGCCTTAGGACTCTTGAGTGCTCTGACCTTTTGTTACCCTCCAATATCTGTATCTGCTGAAAGATAATGAAGTTTCACTCTTCCCCTTTGGCAAACCTGGTTACATTGCTTTTTGATGCTTACATGGAGACCTAAGCTCCCTTAGGGATGTTGTTTTGTGTGGCTCTGGCATAACCTCAAATATCTTACAGAGTAAGAGATCCTCGGAGGTGGACTGCCAGCTTTGGAATTCTGCTGAGACCTCCAAAACAAAAAAAATTTGTCCGGAGAATTATTGTTCACGAGAGATACGGTGACCATCTCCTTGATCATGAATATGACGTGGCTGTTGTGGAACTTGCCTCTCCTATTGAGTTCACAAGTGATGTGCACAGTGTCTGCCTTCCTGAAGCATCTCACATTTTCCCAGACAACACTTCCTGTTTTGTCACTGGCTGGGGAGCTTTGGAGAATGATGGTAAGTATCTTGCCTCCCTGTGCCCTGTCATACATGTGCCTGAGAAGACTGATATTAGTTTTTTGGGGTTTTTTGTTGATTTTGAGTTCCTTAGACTTGATGTTTAGTAGGTGCATGTCCCAGTGAGACCTTTGGACTTAGTTTGCTGCTTTTTTTTTTCTGGCTTGGTCAGTGGATTGGAAATGGGGGGAAGACCCAGAAGGTTAGTCTTACAGGATTTAAAAGCAGCTTTTCTTAGTTGCTGCACACACAGCACAAGTTGCATTCATTCTGTTCTCCAGTCCCTCTGGATTTAGCTCTGACATGAGTTCTTTTGCTATTCAGATTTTTTGTAGATGCACCATGACAATTTTCATCACTTATTCTCTCTCTGGTCATATATGAGGCCTCATCCAGTGATTTGAGTGAGCTTCTTTCAAATTAGTCTGTGTCATTGAAGTTAGAGAGGATGGGACTATAAATCAGTGAGAGCCACTGAACTATATAGGTTGTGTTTCATGGGAGGCCCTTGGGGTGTGTAGATTGCCCAACAAATGGGTCTTTTCTGTGACAGCAAGGACATACAGTTGAACGCAGCACTGAAATATGTACAAAAATCTATTTGTTCATTATACTAAAGAGCATCTGGTGATGATGAAAGATGGATAGGAGTTATGCTTGGGAACAAGTGAAGGAACTTTGGCAGTGGGGAGAACATTTTTATTCCATTTTCTGGGTAGCTCCCTTACTTGCCTGTGATGGCAGAAAAGTGGTAGGAAAGTTTGGCTACTCCTAATCTTTGAGTTTATGTTGCTTCCCCTGTCTGCAAATTCTAATGCCACTTCCCCTTCTAGGCTACAGTGTTAATCAGCTTCGACAAGCAGAAGTGAGAATTATAAGTACGGAAGTTTGTAATAGGAGACAAGTGTACGGTGGAGTGATAACACCTGGAATGTTGTGTGCTGGATACTTGGAGGGGCAGGTGGATGCTTGCCAGGTAAGTCTCTTTATTGGTAGCAGTAAAAAGGAAATAGGTGGGATGGAAGGTGATGTTTTCTAGAAATAAAATATACTTTGGGCAATCTTAAGTTTATGAGTTTCAGTATCTTGATAGATACAAATGAAGAGCTTCAAGGCTCATGCACTGGAGTCTGCACTTCAGTTTGCATGAGGTTCATATACAATGCACAAGTGAGAGAATGCAGCTGTGAGGGTGTGGACTGGCAGAGACTGAATTAGACAGGCTGCGAGGCTCTGTCTTGTCAGTAAACTGTGTGAAACCTGAATTATAGCTGAAGTCTACAGAAAAATACTCGTCAATTATAATAGAAGAATTTGAGTTTGTGAGTGAGGTGAACACTGTTTACTTTTTTCTGTCTGTTGACATTTTCTCCTTAGGGTGACTCTGGTGGGCCACTGGTGCATGCGAATTCCAGAGGAATCTGGTATCTTGTGGGAATAGTGAGCTGGGGAGATGAATGTGGCAAGCCAAATAAACCAGGAGTATACACACGAGTGACTTACTATCGAAACTGGATCCACTCCAAAACAGGCATCTGAAACCAGGAGCAAGCTAAGTTTTGTGGGCTGTGTACAGCTATTCCTCTGACACATCTTGCTCTGTGGTCATCCTCTCAGCAGCTGCTGGCTGAGCTTGTGGTTGTGTATAAAGTACCTGTAAGCTTGGAGCAGTCTTGGACTTGAAATTGGTTTGGTCTACAGCCAGACAGGAATGGACTTGATTCATGTGACATTTGTTTGCTCAGGAAGTAGTCTGTCAGAGGCGCAACTGCCTTCATCTATATGCAATATATTGACTCTTTTACCTCCATGGCCACATGTCTTGGCCCCAGCTTTTATACCCAAGAGAAGTGTTTGGGCCCAAACAATCGTCTACCAGCATCCCGAGACAAGCTATAACTGAAACCTGGCCCATCCATTTGCTGAGTGCTCACAATGACCTATCTATCCATAGACAAGCTACAATCCAGACCCTATCTCCAAAGGTTGCTGTACTTCTGAATTCTTGAGCTTTCTCCTGCATCATTGTGCACTATAATGAAGATGGAAGATGGCTTAGAGAAGTCCTGGTTCCTAGTATCGCATTGGACTGTTACTTAAGTGAATAGAGAATTTTCCTTGTCTGAGAAAGAAATTAGTGGAAAACACCAGCTTGTGTCCACCTTCCTTGAACAAGTGAATGTATGCCTGCTCATCACTTCATATAAATGGCCTCTACCACACCATTTGCCAGGGGAGTGATTGCTGGACTTAAGACCAAAAACCACTTTATGTTCGTACCAGTCTGTTGTCATAATGCAATATTTGGCTGAACTAATTTCCATTTTTATGTTTCCAGACTGTATTTTTCTGAATAAAAGTCCTTTGCATTTTGTGCAGGATGGACAATTGTAACAATCTTAGTACGTCAAAAAGCTTCTCAAACTTCTTGTTCTTGTGAATTCTGTTCTCAAGTCTTTATAGTTTTATATGTGCATCTTTAGCTGTATCCAGTAAAAAAACCAAAAAAAACCAAAAAAAACCACCACCACCACCAACAAACTTTTGCATTACAGTGGAAATGCCCCTCTCCTTCAGAGCAGGACAGAACTTGTGACTGACCAGAAATCTTATGTTCAGATCTCTTTCTTCTCACCGGAAATAAGAATTGCCCGTGGTGCATTGCCAGACTGTAGCTGACTCATTTGATCTCAGCAACACAAACCTGACATTCTCTCTGGCTTCATGTTATCAGGAGTCCATGTTTATCTCAGCCAGGTAGATATCCAATGCTTCCTACAACCCAGCAGCAGAACACACCTATTCTTGGTGGGGATGCTCTCTTTGGTGTGTCTGCAAGCTTTCCAACTCTTCATGTGGATCCTGATCCTAACAACAGCAAGTACTGTGGATTTAATTGCTGTTTAATGAGCCACTAACTGTTCTCTTCCCCCTCTGTGGTCAGAAGAGAAAGAACTCAGTAGAGGAAATACTGGCCACACTGCCAAGACTCAGAGCTGGTCCAGCATGGTAAGCAAGCAAGAACCTTCTGCCAGGCTAGAAAAGACAAACAGCAGGCTTTCAGCATGCTCTTAGTTAGAAGGGCTGAGGGAAACAGGCCCTCAGTGATTTCAGTCTAAGGGTCAGAGTGTCATTCAAGTTGAGCACCAGTCAGCTGGCAAAGTCAATGGCAGTTCAGGGATCCCCTCCGGGCTGTGAAGCTCACTGCCAGTGCTGCCAAACAGAGCAGCGACCCCTCCTGAGCAGTGATAACAGAAGAATTTTGAGTAAGTGTCCTGTGATCTATTTGTCAGTCCAGAGAACAGTGCTTTTCTAGAGCCTCACTAGAGGTACTGGAATAGTTGGAAGCCCACAGAAAGTCTGCAGCTGTTGTGTGTTTAATACTTATGTATACTGGCACTTCAGGTTTTTCTCCCCCCCAAGAACTTTACTTGTGGAATGTTGTGAGCTTCAGAAACAAACTTGGTGGTTTAATTTCTACATAGGAAATAAACACTGTCAGACTGATTCCATAGGTCTGAGCCCAACAAATTTCATTTCAGCCTCTTCAGCTGAACATGTCTTTGACATATATTGCTTATTAGAGGAAGCCTACAACTGATATATAACAAATACATATAAAGTTTTTTTCTTGGTTCTAGCAATTGTCTTGCCAACATGGTGAATAAAATTTTATACTTTTCTTCATAAATATCATTACAAAATGTTATGGATTTTCAGTTCTCAAAGCACTTTAGGCTTGGGTTTTCAAAGGGCATAATGGTATCCCCATCTACTGGATTTCATTTTAACTTGTACACTACACATTTTTAGGGTTGCAAATACCAAATTTCTTACTGATTCCCCAAAACAGGTAAGTAGATGTCTAAAAAATTTATTTTGAATCTGTGAACTTTCCAATTTGCTTCTTTTGGATACTGTATCAGAAAGCCTTAACCATTTAGCTCAGTCTCAAGGGCTGGAGTAAATCTCATTTTCCAAACGGTGCAAACAAAACTTAAAAACTCAACTTGTTTTTTTGCTTAAGGAACTGCCATTTCTGAGGGTTTACTTGTAGACATACAGTACTTGATCTCCCTTATTGCCAAATGCCAGCATAGTGCAGCCAGGAGGAGTGGTGATAAAGAGGACTGGGTATCTACTTGGTATATGTTTTGGAAGCCTTTATTTTGGACTACCTTGTGGAGTTTCTCCTTATGGCATCTGGAAATTTCTGGTCCAGTTTCTTCTGGAAGCAATGAGGCCTCTTGGTGATGCAAAGCAGTACAAATTGTGACTATCAAGAAGAGCATTTGAAAGAACAGACTTCATCCAAGGGAGTATTGGTGTAGTTCGACATGATGTGCTTGAATGCCTTACTTGTGGCAAAACTACACTGATGTCAAGCTTGTCTGGCTTTTCATAAGGGAAACTAAGGAAATCTGAAGCCAAAAATTTTTATTTGGCTTAGATGGTCTAGCAGACCTGTATTTATTTTAAGCTGCATTTTCACCTAATTGTGAAGCTACAAGCTGCGGTTTCTCTTATCTGTGTTTTTGATGATGTTTCTAACATCTTCACTCAAGGCAGAATGGGATATATCTAACTATACGATCATGCATGACACTCAGGAATGTAATTTATATATAAATTTAATAAAATCTGTTAAATTTACCTTTTGTTTCATGTACTAATTTCCTGCATCACAGTAAGCAACTTACAGTTGGAGACTCCTCTGTTTTAAAACATTACACTGATCCTATACCATGGATTTATGTGCTGGCTTTATGTACTCTTAATCATCTGGCTTTTTTGATTGTTAGAAGCTGTTAGAGGAGCAAAATTTCATCCAGACTAGGACAGAATTTACCCACCTGGCCAGCAGTTACCCAAATTTATGTGCAGGTAAACAGGTCCTGTGTCAACCACTAGAGGGTGAATCGTATTGTAAAAGAGTCTTACACCCTTGGCAGCTGCTGGTGCTCTGCTTCAACTCACTGGAGAGGAGCTGGAGGACAAGGTGTTCCTGCTGCCTTGAAGATGCAGAGATGTTACACAGTTTGCTTGCAGAATCTGGGGAGGCTGCCCCTGCTTAAAGTTGGAGGCTTTAAACACAGCACTGTGTGAGTTTCAGACTTCTCCCATCCTAAAGCTTGGCATCTCTCTCTCCTCTCTGTGTATGTTAAATACAGTAGAAGTATGGCTGTGAGAGCAGGTTTTGTCTGCTTTTCTGCAACAACAAAGCCAGAGCTTTGTCCTGTGGAAGAGTAGACTGGAAAGGCACATGGTCAGGTATTTTTGGCATCATGGGTCAGTTTTCTGAGCTTGTCAGCCTTCTTGCAAACAATACAGCAGAGCAGCAGTAATTTTGAGAACTTGATAGGATAAAAATAGCAAGGTTTGCAGTGGCATGTTTTGGTCTCCCATATTGACAATTCCTGATAATCTCTAGATTGAAGACACTGAACAGATTTCTTTTTGTCCATTACCTGTCATAATGGGAAACTTAGTATATATTGTACTGTATTCTGAGCTGGAAGGGAGCTGCATGCTGGAGTTCATCAATCCTAGTTTATAATACCATCTAACAGCCAGCAGGATGAACTTGGAATTTGAGGTTATTTAAGAGGAGTGCAACAGCTTTATTGCAGCATTACAAGACATACTGTGCTGGCTATAAATGGGAGGGTGCCCATTGTTTTGAAAGAGTAGCCCTTTTGTCACATCTTACTGGGTCCAGTGCAAGAAAGGGAGTGTTAAAGACAGACTTCTTACAGGACATAATTTTAACAAATATTTTTTATGGCTTAGAAAACAGCTTTGTGCTGAGTTTCTGACAGAGCCCGTGTTGTGTATGTAACACCTAAAGCATTTATGAGCATCCAGTTATGTTGGTAATTGTCTGTGCCATGACCCAAAGATATGCTCAGCTGGTGTGGTTGTATTTGGTTATGTGGGTGGAGTTTCTGTCAAAGGGTTTGAAGTGAAGAACTGAAGAGAAGAATAATTCTTGTGATCTTTTGTATTTGTGGCTAAACAGCATCCTTCTATTAAACAAAGCTGTCAGTATTTCAGCTTGCTGGGTGTCTGATCTATTAGTGCAGCAAAGAAAACATTTCAAAACTCATCTGGTTAGAAGACTGCAGGAATAAATAGAGCAAATGGCAGTTAATCTACTTAATCTTTAATTTTATTTTTAATTGAATCCTTTCTTAAATGACACTTCCGCTGAAGAATATCTTGTTTGCCATTCATTGTTTGTGGCTTTTACTCAGGTGCAAAAAAATTGTTTCAATTCAGAAAGAGAAAAAGCTTTGGGGAGCTTGTCACCCACAAAATGCAACTCTCTTTTATATTAAGCATGCATAGGTCTAAGAAATACATAGAATATCTCCAATACACTTGATTAGCTACTGAATTCCTTCCTCCCTGCGGTAAACCAGAGTTGTGCTTGCTATGTGATGTTTGTCCCTTTTGTGCTTTCCACCTTCCAGTTGCACCACTGGGCTGTCCCTTACCTGAGGAAGGACTTTGCCGTCAGCCTAGCATCCAGAGCCTGTTTTAACCACAGATGGTTACAGATCAGTACAAACAAACAGCAATTGTCACACATCCCTGACCTTCAGCAGGCTCTTGGGATCACCTGCAGCCTTTGGAGCTGTGACTCAGACAGTCTGGCACTGTTGTCCAGGCCAGCAGATGACCTGCATACCAATGGGGGCTGTTGATGGCAACATTCCTTCTCCAGTGAACAGACCAGGTGGAGGGACTGTGCTAGAGCATGATGAAAATGTAAGAAGAAACTTCTTTACTGTGAGAGTGCTTGAACTTTGAAACAATTGTTAGGAGAAGTTATGGATTCTCCATCCTCGGAGATAGTCAAAATACAATTGGACATGATCCTGAGCACTCTCATCCACCTATGCTTATTTGCTAGCCCAGGGATTTTGGGCTAGATGATCTCCAGAGTACCCCTTCTGCCTCAGCTGCTCTGTGTTTCTGTTCTCCCCAGGTGCCTTAGCAGCTTCAGGGAAAGGCACACGGCCATGGCTAAGGGGTGGGTACTGTCTCTGTGAACTGACCTCAGCTGTGTCTGTGACAGCCCAGTGCTCTGGTAGCCAGCCTAAAGGAGCCTGACACCGGGTCCTGTTCATGCTTGACCCTTAGGTGCCATAACAGTGCAGTTGTCCCAAACCTGCCTGCCACTGTTGCCTGTGAATAATCAATGGAAACAGCAGGGCATGGAAGGGAAAACGATCCATTCTGTGCCACCCAAGTGGAAAGCAAGTTACCTGAGAGACAGAGGTTCTCACAGGGAGGCAGCTGGTTAGCTGCCAAGTGGGACCTTCATTTGGTACTCTGCATGTTTCTACCAGTGACTGATCTCCTGAACTGTGGCTGAAAATACAGCCAGAGTCAAAACAGCTGCAGGATGGAGGTCTTGGACATGATTTTCATTATGCCAAATTAAGTCTATGAAGCCTTAAAGACTAATGTAGTTTATGATAAATCAGGTGCCCACTGACAAGAATGCCCTGTAGGATCTTGCATGCTGCTGCAGAGTAAACTGGAACAGGTAATATCTGTGACAGAAAGCATCTCAGACTTTGGGGTCTACCAAACAGCAACTTAGCTGCTAACAAATAATATGAGATGAAATCCAAGCAACCTATTTTCTGGGGATGTAGAGATGTAGGAAAAGCCTTGTTTTGTGTGCACTACCATCTGCAGAGGTCTGTCTAAGTGCTTCCAGTAGTTCCCCTTAGCACTTCAGATGTGTGAAACAATGCTGCTCTTTGTTCAGTTGGAGCTGCGCCTGTAAGAGATGTATTTGTATTTTAAAGTGTTCTGTTTCTTTACAGGCTTAGTCTAAGTCATATGAAGATCTCCTGTCTCTTTGGAGATGCTGTGTGCCTTAACAGGGAGAGGAGGATTCATGCACTGGATGTAGAGAGCGGCTTGTTAGCCTGACAGAAGAAAATACAGGCTGGCCTGTTTCACTGCACCAAGCAGCAGCTCTTTCTGAGCAGCTGCAGAGGACAGGCACGTGTGCCACCTTTTTACCTCAAACAGGGCGATGGGCTATGAATCTATTTAATGACTGGCACTGGGGGACTTCTGTTGTTGAAGGGCGTTGCTGGTATTCTGGGCTGGCCTCCCTGGCTGCAACTCAGACGGGTGTAGCAGTTTCTGTTACAAGGGCCTGGAAAGAGGGACTGTTTGGAAACCAGCCAGGGCAGGATCTAGCATACTTCAGAGCTTGAGGCCATTGCTGTAGCATCCCAAAGTCTCCACGCTTTCGGTATCTCAAAGCCATGTGGGCATGTAATAAAATCTTGCCCCAAGTGACTTTTCAAGGCTCAGGATAAAAGCCCTGGCTTCTCTCCCAGCTCTCACATTGGCTCTGGAGAATAGTTCTACTTTTTAATGGATTTTCTGGTTTTGTTTTTCTACTTATCATTTCATAACTGCCATCAGTTACTAAAAGCCATGGCTGGCATTTCATGTAGCATAGGAAAGCATGGGATAATAAACTGGTGACCTTTTTCAGTCAAAAGAGTAAAGTTGTGTAGCATGTCCACAGCTGAAATTAAAAACTATAATGAAATGCAGCTCATTTAAGCTTCTGCTGATTTTTGAAGGCCAAATGCAAGATGTTTTTATGCTTTTCAGGAGGGGGAGGTCTGAAACCATAACTGAGCTGTCCAGGTGTGCTGATGGAAAAAGGAGAGGACTTGTCCAAGGGAAGGATTTCCTTCCAGTGTACCAGTTTGGTCTTGTCAGATGGTCACAGAGAATCACAGAGTAATTTAGATTGGGAGGGATGTACAGAGGTCATCTTGTCAAGCCGCCTGCTTAGAGCAGCTCTAATTAATTCAGGTTGTTTAGCATTCAGGCTGTTTAACAGAGTTCCTGTCAGTTCTGTTAAACATCACTGACAGGAACACTCACTTCTCAGTTTAAAAGTAATGATTGACTGCTGTCTTTGGTCTGAAATTCATAGCCTGGCTTGAGTAACTGGTAGACAGTTATGCAAAACATCTTTGCTTGTAAATTCCGAAGGTGTTATTGCTACAGGACTGGCCAGTGGTCTTCTCTAAAGGTGTTCTTTGTCTCTAGAGCCCGTGAGCCTGTGTAAGTATGCAAACACAAACCCAGGGAGTCTGTTATTACCATTCTTAGGCAAGCAGTCTGTCTGACTGGCTGGGCTGACTTTGCAGGGTTAAACTGAGAGAATGGTCATTACATCTTTTTACACTTTCATTCACAAAATCCTGTGCACCCACATTCTTGGATTTCCACCCCACGCTTTGATAGCTAGTTTCCGTACTGCTTCCCTAGTATTAACCAAAAAAGGTCACTAATTGCCTGGCTTACTGAATGACACCCTAATACCAAGCACTTTGCAACTTGATAATTTATTGTGAGGAAAATTATTTGTTAATTATTGTCTTTTCTTAGTCTGTCTGTAGCATTGTTCCTGGGGCACAGGTATGCCTAAATTGATTTTGCATCATCTGAAAAAAGCAAGTCTATTTCCTTATTTCACACTGTTTTGCAGGACAGTTCATTTTAATGTTTAATTAATTTGCAAACAAAGGCAACCTACTTAAAGTTTTATTAGACAGGTTGAAAAATATTCTTGCTTGTAAAAAAATGAAACAATATTTTAGGAATATCTTTGTTATTCCTACTCTGGAGTAACAATAGGAATAGTCTGTCGTAGTGTGATCTGAAAGCTACCGGAAGTTCATTAATCTGTTGTCCAATTCCTTTCCTTTGGCACTTCTTCCTGAGAACCTTTGCAATTCTAATGAAAGTTTTTCATTTTTGTTTCAGGGCTCAAGATTTCAGGTAAATGATGCCTCAAAATCTAGCTGTTTGCTAAAACCTACTTCTCCTGTAATCCATTTTTTACCTGATCCAGGTGCTCAGAGTTTGCCACTGAATTTCTGCACATATCAGGGAGAATTCTCCACATCCCACAGGGTAAGCATTTCAAGGGCCACTTTTTCCCAGCATAAAAAAGAAAAAAAACCTCAACAACAGCGCCCAAAACCAACAAAAACAAACAAATAAAAACAGGAAAAAAGAAGAGGAAAAAGGCCCCAACAAGGAATTCTAAGGTATTTTCTTGACTCCTGCATTGAATTGGTTTGTAATCAATTTCCATCACTGTATCAAGTGCTTGAGTTCCTGTGGGGATGTGTGTGTTTCTGGGCGGAGCAGGAAATCCTTTGTGCACAATCTTTTTTGATTTTTACTAATTTTGAAAAAGAAAAATGACAGGGTGGGTGGTGGGGAATGGAAGATACAGCCCAGGGAGGATGTTAGTACTTGACAGGTACCTGTGCAGTCAGTCAGTAAAGCCTCAGGCAAAGCAGGCAACTGTGATAATGCCCTTTCCACAGGGAGCTCGGAGAAGCCAAAAAACCCAATTGATTTGATCAAAGCAAATGAAGAAATCAACATTACAGAAACAGCAGATGCTGTTCAGCATTGATCAGCTTTTCTTACTGTCCTCAAAATGGTCTGCCCAGACACTCCTACAATTGCTTTGAAATGCCTGTGAGTGGATAACTTTGGGGAAAGATGGAAAATGACTTGATATGTTCAGGTGAAATTTTCCTCATATTTTCCTCTTGTCTTTTTTTTTCCCCTCCCCTCCCTTTATGCTGATACTGTTTCTGGAAGATAGTGAATGTTCCAACAAAAATGACAGAAATCTTGAGACTTCATGGGACAACCAAATGCTTCAAGCTTTCTGGCACAAATGCAAGTGCATCAAACAGCAGAAAACAGATTTGCTTTCTTGTAATTTTATTTTTATTTTCTGATTTTCGATTTTCTATGTAAATGCACATTTTCTCACTAGTGAATCTCCATTTTTCCCCTTTCCAGCTGGCTCTGAAGAATCACATTTGTGCTGGGAGAAGGGAATTCCAAGGAGATTGGTGGCCCTTTTCACAGAGTAAGCATTTTCCACAGGCGGGGTTATGCCAAACATTAAATGACTAACATGTAATTAGGAGGCTGGATACTTATAGTTGTCTTGTCCCTGATGCCAAGGGAGTCCAGGACAGCTGTGGATGAGTGAACACCGAGGTAGATCAGGCTTGGCTGACCAAGCCATTTATGTCCATGTTTGTTTTTGTGTTGGCTCTCTCAGAAGACAAGTGACTTAGTGTTGTGGACAGTGTGGTGCCTCTCCGCTGTGGGTTTTACAGCGAGAGTGTGGTAGAAGGTGCAGCCACTCAGGACAAGGCCTGCTGTAGCGATAAAAGCTGGACAGAAAGGGAGTGCTGAAAAAGGGAAATCTCACGCACTTCCTGTTTTGCTGTAGTGAAGAACAAGTCTTCTTGCTTGGGCCGGTTTATCTGCTCACTCCATCTCTGCCTGGGGAGCTCTTTGATGCGGAGCTGATCGGAAGGTTACAGTCTCCTTATCAACTCCATGCTTACCTCTGTTTGTTTTTATTCTGAAGTTCGTTCCCTCATTTTGCAATAACCCACAGGGTGCTGGGTGTTGCGCCAGCTGTGCCTCAATGAAGGATCTTCATTCAACACCTTTCCCTTCCCGTCACACCAGCCAATGCGACTCCTGCGTTTTCCAGCATCATTCTCTGCGCAGTCCAGACTTTAGTCAAGCCTTCGTTGGCGGGCAGAAAGGCTACCAGGCCTACCGGGACCTACCATGGGATCTTCAAAAGTAGGTGGCATGTTTTTACATGGAAAGTTTTATTTGGAGGCGTAATGGTGGTAAAGGGCACTGTCTGTGGGAAAGGCTTAGGGCTTCAAGGCCATAGGTCCAAAGGAGAAATCCGGTTTTTCTCTTACCTTTGGTGCTCAAGGCTCTACCTATGCCTTTTTCATTCTTTTAGACCTGGCATACATCATGGATCTGTTTGAAATGTGCAGCCTGAAAAGGGATGATAAACCAGGAGAAAGCTGAACAGGAAATTGCAGGATGAAAGGGTGGTTTTGGAGGTTGTGGTCTGGGTGAGAAGAGTAATGTGGCTGGAGTGAGAAATGCAGAAGGAAATCCTTCTCTAGTACAGCCAGGAGCTGTCTGTTTAGAAAGATGATATCAGGTTGACACTTATGTTTTCTTCCTTCTGATCATCTTATTCTGCCTGCAGCAGGCTTTTATGGCAGCAGTGCAGAAACCAAGAAACTCTTTTGTGTCTCAATCAAGTGCTAGTGACGTGATTTTTGTAAAACATGGGGTTAGGTCAGGTGTAATTGCAATATTATTTCCCCCAAATCCTGCACAAAATCCTGGTAAAATAAGTGATGTCAGCATGACTACATAAGGGGAACACTACAGGTGTTCATCATTCTGGTTTTAACTCTTGTATTTTAATGAAGAAGCCATGATTTTTAGGGAGTAATGAGTAGGTGGTTTGCATCAGAAAGTATTTCATGCTGTCAGAGATGCTAGATGTCCTTAGTTTTATTTTACCATAACAATATTTCAGACAGCACTGGAAAATTCAGAGTATTTTTACAAAGCTGTCTTCCAGGTGCAACACTCAACTATTGTCTCGGGTCAGAACAGAGTTTGGGTTCTAAATGTACAGGAAACCTCTTGGAATTAGTGATTTCAGTTTAACTCACTGGATTCTGGATTAACGTGGCAAGAAGGGGATGCTCAGTCTCCCAGGAGTTTGTTTTTTGTTGTTGTCTCAGCAGTTAATGAAGCTTAAAAGTATGATGTCAGGAACAAAATTCTAAAGAAATTGAATTACTTTTTAGCATCCTAATGATTTGGCTGGATGGCTGAATTTTTGTGTGGGATTGTTAAAGATCGCAACATTAATCTACTCTCTGTGTTGTTTTGGGCAAATGGATGAGGATGATTGCAAGATACTACTTAGTTTTTCCATCCTCAGTATTTTTAAAAATTGGGTTTTTAAAATAATTTCAGGGCATGCTGAAATAGAAACACTGCTTTTGGAAGGACAAAACTTAATCTTCATGCCCACTGAAGCATTGTTCTCATTTTGTGGAAACAATATAATTTTAGTCAATAGTCCTGACTGCCAGGAGAGGATGAAGTTCATCTTTGTGTTCTGTGCTGCTTAGTAGTACCCTGCTAAATACCCAAAGATTTTCTACCCCATTTAATAGCCTTAATTTAAAAGATATGCTACTCTAACTGTCAGGTAAAGAAGAAATCCCCATCAGTTGTGATTACCAGTTTGTGTTTGCTACATGAACAGGGAAAACTAAAAGAGAGTTCTCTACCTAACAGAATGGAAAAACCTTTTTTTTCTAGTTAGATGTAAATCTACTTGCCATGTCCTTGTGACATCAGCAGTGTTGTAAATAATTTTAATGACAGTGGGCTAGAGGGTAGTTAAATAACTTCTGAGTACAGTTTGGTTGCTTCCAACTTAAGAAAGGATTTAATTGTTTAAATGGTTGTTTAAATTATTATAAAATCTAATGTACATTAGAGGAAATCTGTGTTGGATAGTTAAATATTTACATGTTTGGGAAGGGATGGAAACTGCCTAGTCTTAATCAAAGACTCTGTACACTCCTGTGCATCCTGTTAGATGTCCAGAGTTCTTTGCCGGGCAGGGTTGTGGATCTGAGTAAGCTGTAAGCTTTGCTGTTTGAGCTCATCCTCCTCCTCCTTAGTTCCTTATGGAGTTCCAGTGTTAGCTTTATCCAGTTCCAAGATGCCTCTTTTCAAAGCATTTCAAGCTAAGTTGGAACGTGTGCTCTGTAAAACCCTTCAGGAAGCAAACCTGCTGAGGAAAACTGGGTGGAGTAGACAGCCTTGCTGGTCTTGTCCCACTGTTGTGCTGTATCCTGCACTCTGGGAAGCAGGTGCAGTGTCCTATCTGCAGCTTCCTAATGAAGATCTCGTGCCCTGGCAGGGTGAGGCACAGAGTAGCTGGTGTTGTGTATGGCATTCACTAAAAGTGAATATGCAGGTGGAAATGCAGTGCCACTTGCACCAATTTGTCATGCAGTAGGTGGGCAAAATGAATGCAAATTATAGACTGCTGAGGTGTAGCAGGAAATAGATACCAGCCCTGGTGCAAGGACACTCATGTGCCACTGGCATTAATGGGAGTTTACCTTGATTATTGCAGCAGGCAGATGTGGTTCCTGCATGGTGCCAAAGAGAAACCTATTCTGCTCTGTCCCAGAGCAGATCCTGAATTCAGGAAACCCTAGTGAAATACTTTTGCTTCTGGTACACACCACACCTGGTTTGACTCCTATGCAGTTGGAAGCATTGATGTTTCCTTGCTGATTTCCCTCAGTTTCTGGCCATTTTAGACAGGAAATCTAGAATGAGACAAGACCTCCTCCTGAGCCTTAAAATCTTGTCATCTTCATTCCATGAGCAAGCCCCAGTGTAATCCAAACAGCTTTTCTAGCCTCTGCTGTTCCTTTTAGAGGGTGTTTCAGAAGTGTTTCCCTCTACTGGATTTTTCCTATACAGTTTTATGATTGGGCATTTTGGGTCGGCATAAGCTTTGCAAATCAAGGAATTCTGCGTCCACCATGTACTCCTTCCACGTTTGTGTTTTTTATTACGTACAGATCCTCCTTTTGAACAAAGCCAAACTTGGGATGGCTTAATTTGACTTGCTTCTGATAAGAGACAATCTGAAAGCTTCATGTAGTCTGTGGACAGATTTGGTGATAACAGAGGGACAGATTTTATACAGAATTGAATGAGGGAATTATCCAATTTTTCTGCCACTGGAGAGTTGCCTGGGGTTTCAGTATCAACTGAACCACCTGTCTAGGGAGATTTCTCTAATTTCAGCAGCATTTTTCCCATGAAGAAATTTGTCCATCTCTATTCAGTGAAAATACATTGCTAGATTACAGCATTTCACTGTTTATCTACCCAGCCTAGCAACTGTTTATTATATATTGTGGTTTAACCTCAAACAGCAGTTAAGTGCCATGCAGCCAACTCACACTCCACACATGCCACGCCTCATCCTAGTGGGATGGAGAGGATATTTAGGGGAAAAAAAAGGTAAAAACCAATAGGTTGAGATGAGAGCAATCTAATAATTGAAATTATTTTTTATTGATTATATTAATGATAATAATAATAATGACAATAATAATAATACAGAGGGAGCAAAAAAAAAAAAAATCCCAAGAAAGACAACTGATGTACAATACAGTTGCTCACTCACTGACCAATGCCCAGCCCATGCTACAGCAGGGAATGACCCCTTCCAGCCAACTTTCCCTCCATTTATATACTGAGCATGAGGCTCTTTAGTACGGAATATCCCCGTGGCCAGTTCAGGTCACCTGTCCTGGCCATGCTCCATCTCAGCTCCTTTTGCATCTACTCGCTGCCAGACTATGGGAAACTGCAAAGTCCTCAGCTGACAGCGAGCACTACTGAGCAACAACTAAATCATCATGCTGTTACCCACATAATTCTCACATTAAGCCTAAAACACAGCTCTCTACCAGCTACTAAAAAGAAAATTAGCTGTATCCCACTGAAAACCAGGACATAAAGTACAAAGCACAGAAATATGTATTATTATCCATAATAATAAGCTTTTGAACTGCAGAAGAAAGTGGATGCTTTGGGTCAGATTCTGAGTTGACATAAGCTGTCACAGATGCATACCAGCAGAAGAATTGTACCAGACTTGCAGAATTCCTTGGGAGTGATGGTAAGTATAGTTTTCATGTATCAGTAAAGAGATTTATTTCAGTAAACAAATTGAAGCATATCTCTGTCCTACTATTTGTGTATTTTTTATATTACATTACATTGTAATGTAATATTAGAACCATTGCTGTAGTGATTTTTGTATCTTTTTTTCTCAAAGCACCTTAAGAGCTAGGTATTTTATGTATCCTAAAACAGTGGAGAAATTTTGCCAGAGTAAGCATGCCTCTCTTAAAGGAAGGGCTAAAAGCAAAGGATGTGTAATAGCCCACAAGAGATCATCTCTAGGTGACTGTTTTGGGTTTGGCTTTTCAGCAGTCTGTCCTGTCAGCAGCTTTCCTGAGCAGCCACTGCCAGTGGGTGCGTGCCAAAGCAGAGCCTGTGTTCTCTTTCCTGGTGCATGCTGACTTAGCTGGACACTGCCTCTGGTGCCAAGCTCACTGCAGGTAATGGAGGTCTTCCTCTGGTGTCCGAGTGTGCTTTCAGCCCTGGTGAGGAAAATCTGTGAGGCTTTTCTTCTGGAGCAGACAGTTTGACTGATAAATGGCAGCTTTAATTCTGCTTCTTTGCAAGAAGTGAATCTAAATTTCAGTAGATAAAAGACACTAATTTCTTCTATAAACTTCTATAAACTAAGCGTTCCAGGCTGCAGTGAGGCAAATGCATTTATGATCTATTTAATGGAATTTTTATTATTTGTTTATTAAACACCCTTAAAACCCAAGTTAGGATATTAGGCAATATTTTTAATTTTCCTTTGAGATTAACATTTTTTTCTCTTGACAGACTTATTAAAAATCAGACATAATTAACTGTGTCCTTCTTATGCCTTCTAAAATGCATAACAGGAAAGATCCCTCTGGCTTTGTATTAATTGGTGTGAGCTCCTTGTTGAGGAAAAGGTTCCTGAAAGGCTTCTTTGTGTATGATGTGAAGGAACCCAAGTATGGAATGCAGGGCTCCAAATCACATACTACTATTCAGGAAAGGTCTCAGTGGGTATTTCTGGGAAAATGTCAGTGGAAAATGCTGAGACAATGTTGGGAATTACTAGGAAATCAAGAGAGTTCAAAGAAGCAATATCGTTAAGTCAGTGTAAACAATTCTATGTCAGTTTTTATTGTTTCTCTCTTCCAGTAAGTATTTCACTCCTCTTCCTCATTGGAAAAATCTTGATCTGAGACTTAGCAGTCTTCTGTCAAGAGATGAAATCCAGTCCTTGTTTAAGATTAAGATTACTTAAATTTAGGATTACTGCACAGGCATGATTTCCTGGGAAATGGCAGAGTTTCCAGGGGAGAGGGAAGGGCCACTTAAGCTGCAAGCAGAAGGGACCTTGTCAGAAAGCCCTCTAAGGTCAGTGGGAAGCTTTCATCTTCAGGTATTTGGTTCAGGCATAAAATTTCCACTTCTACTCTGGAGGACTTCAGTGACTTTCCCAGCTGGAGTGTTTTTAATCTTAGCATGCATTCCTAGTCTTCAGTCCCTGTTCCCTCACTTTGAGCACATAGCTCCCATGGAGTAAGCAAAGACTGCTTGACTCTTGGTCTGAGAAAAATAAATTCACAGCACTGAACTTTTATCAGCTCTCTCCAGAGTGTTCAAGTCATCACATGGATCTCAGTTGTTTCGGTTCTGGCACAGTTATTTCTCTTGTGTGTACTGAATCCTTGTAACTACTGGTCATATTTACACAGTGGGACATGTTAGATAAAATAATTAATTTTTGAGGAATGAACCTTAGAAGGTACAGCAAAGCAGTAATAAATTTCAAAGATAATGGGAACAAAAAAATATCAGTTCAGTAATATTTGTGGGTTTGTCTCACAGATATCTTTGAAAACCTGGATTAGAAATCCTCTTAGTCTGCAGCATATCTATTCAAGATGTTTATCCAAGTGGTACAGCCTAACCAGGGAATACCCTTTGTTTTAAAACAAATTTTCATTTTTAAAAGAAATTAGGAGTGGAGGATAAAAATTAACAGCTGTTTCTTGTTTATATAAAAGGAAGGGGGAAAGATTAAGCTAAATCAAGAAAAAAGATATCCAAGTCCCAAACAGTACCTCCTCCCCCCGTTAAGTGACTTTCTGAGATGAATTTGTCAAACAGCTTCTTGTTTAAGGAAATTAAGTTTAGAAACTGGTGCTGAGACCTCTCTGCACCTCTTTGAAACGATGTTCTCAAACAGGTTAAATGAATTAGGTGGAAGTCATGTGTGTGAGTAGAATTACACGTGAGTAACTGTTGTGGACTGGGGCTTTTCTTTGTTAATGATAACATGGAACTTGAAATAGAGGAAATAAACAATAAGGATTACAAAAAATTTTAAACTATACACAAGAGAAAGCTGAAAAGGTTTTAAATTTATAGTACTCTATTTAACTGTGTCCCAGCCGTGTTACTCCTGGTCTGAAACTGCTGTGTCACTGATATGATAGGCAGTAATTTCTTCAGGCTCACCTACTGTGGTGCAGAGGTGGCATTCAGCCTTTCAAATGGGCTTCTCCAACCCAGCATTTTGGTTTGAGGTTATGCCAGGATCATTATAACTGAAAGACCTTCCCAGTGTTTTTCTTCTGTGCAGCCTAATTGAGATAACTGCTTTTTAAACCAGAGTATCTACAAGAATACAAGAGTAGGTTGTCTTAAGTTAAATGCATTTTTGCATTTTTGCATTTGTTTTGTTGGCTTTTCTTGTAACTCAGTATGATTTCAATAATAATAGACACATTTGTAAGCCGTGCAAAAGACTATTACCCGGAGTGAGGGAAAAATACCGCAACAAACCATAAAACAACAAATGCACATTTAATGACTTTATGATTTCACTAAAAGCTACAACTTAGAAATATTCTAAGTTAGTGAGTTAGCTCTAAGTTAGTGAGGTAGAGTCCTGACTGTTTATATTTCCATATTTTTCATTTCTCCAGTTGGAGTTCTGAGGCAATTTTCATACAATAGTCTCAGAAACAATTTTGGAGGTGCTCCTCTCTGAACTGTTAACAGGACTATTTAATTTCAGCCTTTGTTTTTTGGGGGTCTGGTTGTTTGTCTGGTTGGCTGTTGTTTTTTGTTTGTTTGGCATTTGGGGGTGGGTTTTTTTTGCTATGGAGTCACAAATGAGTTTTGACGCTAACTTGATGAGAGGTTAATGGCTGTTGTACAGGATAGCAGGAGGGAAGGAAGCACTAAATAGGACAAGCAGAACAAGTCAGAACAGATCCAAGTGACAAATTATTACTCCCATTTTCATTCAATCACATATCATGATATTTGGCCTGCGTCAGTTGTTTTCCAAGCCAAAGTAATAAGATTGTAATTGTAAGGCATCACAATGGAATTAGAATGAAATATCAAGATCTGCTTTGGTATTTATGAGCCATGCACAGTTGCTTGCTATCCCTTTCCTGCACACAGCTGCAGGGGCCACTTGCAATTATTTCAACTTATTTGAATGTATTTAAACTTCCGGCTCATGAGCTGTGTGTTCTGGGAGTGAGCTGTGTGTACTTTGTATGTTGGAACTCACTGAAGTGCCTCACACCCTCAGGAGAGGATCCCTGCAGCCTACTTTTCTGAGGCAGGGCGCGCTTAACCTGCAGGCGTGCATGTCTGATGAGTGAGGTATCTGAAATAGAATGAAGGACTCTACCAGAAATAGTGCCTTCTTGTTCTGTGTTTTGTAACTGCTGATAATGTAATAGAAAAATGGCTTTAAAGTTCTTAAGGAGTCTTTGAGTTTATAGAAAAAGGCAGAATTTACTGTAACCAACATTTTTTTCAGGTAGCTTTTTTTAAATAATACTGACTGTCCATTGACTTTCCATGAGTTAATTTGGGTTAGTACTCATGTTATTAGGAATACAGCAGAGAGAAGCATCTGGTGATGTCCGTACTCAAATTTCCTTGTCCTTCCCTTTCATTCTGTCACTTCAGCAAATACTGCTTAAAACATTACTTGCCTTTGTGTTTAGATTCAGTCTGGATAAGACAGGCTGGTCCTCTGAAATCTCTTTCACCTTTTTTGTTCAGCTCTGTTTTGATGCTGAAATGGACTGAGTAGCTGGAATAATGTATAGATATGTACTATACAAATCAAAGGTGCCAGTGTGTCTGATAACTGATTTGCTTAACCAATTGAAAGCTCTATACATTGCTGTGTGAAAGTTCACCTAGCTGAAAAATAAGTTTTATTCTTGCAAATTTCTAGTCAGGAGTCACATAAGAATCTTAGTGGGACTTCTGTTTGATTTGGCCCTAATAATACTTAAAATCCTCAGACCTGTCTGTGTTCTTTGACTTCTAGAACATCCCAACACCTCTTTCAAAATTGTTTTGTGTCATGGTTTCATTTTCAAGGTTGTTGGGTGAGAAATCAATTAATATTGCTGGGAAGAATCAACTAATGCTGAGGGAGAAAACTTTTGCTTAATTTTTTTGGGGCAGAGATGGAGGCCTTAGATAGAAAAGGAACTCTTAATAATCTCCCTCTTTTCTCATTTTCCCCCAGAATTCATCAGTCAGCCATCAAAGTAAGACATCTTGAGCCCTGGAAAATTGCTGTAATCGTTATTGGAACAGCAGTGGCAGCAGCTATCACCATTGGTCTCCTAGTTTATTTTCTGGCATATGGTAAGTTTTGCATAATGCATCACTATTCCTATGCTTAGCGAATTTCCTCTGTGCCTGTCATGCCAGATGATGCTGGGAGTTTTCACCAGTCTGTCTAAAGCTTATTTGGAGAGAAAACACTGGCTTCTCTAGAGCTCTTTTTCCTTCCTCATTTAGCATCTTTGCAGATCTCCTAGGAACATTTCCTGCTGTGCAGGGTGATTTAGGGCTGAGGTTTCTGTTGGTTTTCATTTACTTTCACTCATTTCACATTTTTCTCATGACCTACTTCTGGGATGAAGTCAACATGCAAATGTCTGTTCTCCCTTACATGAGTGGCAAAGAGAGCCTTCTGCATGTCTCTCTGAGGTGCTTCTCTGTTCCCTTTATCTGATCACTAGCAGCTTCCTGCCAGGGCTTGGTGTTGAGTGGACAGGCCAGGAAGGAAGGTAACTAAGCAGCAAGGTGCAGCTTGTGATTCTGTGTGAACCCCAAGTGCTGTTGGTTGGCCAGAAACCTAACTGCTGGGAAAACTTGGATTAGATCACCTCACTGAATCAAGTGCTTGCTCCTAGCTTTTGGAAGTTGTGTTTGAATGGGTTGGATACAGGTGAAGGCTCATTCACTCCCTAGATGTCAGGATATCAGTCAGCACCAGGTGTTTCTCTAAAGTTCATTCATCTTGGTACTTTGAGTATTGCCTGTTCCTCTTCTTTCCTTTACAGATCAGAAGCTGTTCTATTACAGTGCCAATGTAAAAATCACCAACGTCCGGTACAAAAATGAATTTTCCAGACAGTCCTCAGGAAGGTTTAGAGACCTGAGCGAGAGAGTTGAGAGACTGGTAAGTTTGGATCATTGTGCCTTTCCATTAAGGACTGTGTGATAATACAAGATGTGAACAGCACACTGGGAGACCAGAGGGTCTGGTGTACCCTCTGTCCCCCGGTGGGCAGACCTGGGAAATGGAAAGCAGGAGAGGCATGATCATATCTGCCAGACCAGGCACTTGCCACTCGGCATCTTCTAGCCTGTCACTTCTCTGTATCTCTGCAGTGGTGAAGTAGATATTTAAAATAATCTCAGCTTCCTCCTATATCACTGATCATAGAATCAGAGTACTCTCAGCTGAAAGGGTCTCAGGAGGACCATCAGCTCCAGCTCTTAATTGAAATGCCCATACAGTGATTGAACCCACAACCTTGGTGTTTTTAGCAGCAGGCTCTAATCAGCTGAGCTAATCTCATCATTTGTTGGTGTTCTCTTTCCATCCCTGAGCCTGGCTCTGTGATTTCTCTCCCATTGTCTCTAAGGAAAGCATTCTTTTGCATCCTCTCCTTTACAGAGTGGGGAACTCTACCTGTTGGGCTGTTACTGTGTGTTGAGAAAACAACATACAAGTCCTTTTCCTGTGCCTTTGGTATGTTTTGTTGGGAAACCTCCTACAAATAGCAGAGGTTACTGAGTGGCTCTCAGTCATACAGTAGCTATGGAAATAAATAGACACATAGCAATTTCCTTTCTTGTTTTCTCTTTGAGACACTACCCCAGAGATGCTAATTACAGAGTTCATCTGTATACAACAATAAGCATATGATTGTGCTTGTATCTTTTTGTGTTTCATTCATCAGAATCCGATGCATATCTCTTACCTCCTGTTTGGCAACCATGCACAGATACCCAGTTAATAGGACAATGCTTTGCTCCCCACTATAATTTAATTTAGGGCAATGTCACTTGTCCACAACAAAATGTGAGCTGGATATTGCTCTGGAGAAGTAGGGTGCTGTGTAGGAACTTGGCAGTGCTAGCATCTCTTCACAGCTCCACTGCTGGGGGCTTCAGTGATCTTAGTGAAGTTGTCCTCTTCTCTGTATATGTCTGTTCTCTTTCTGCTCTCTTTGTCTACTGGGACCCATACCTGATTTCCCAGATAGGCTTCTGGTGCATATCTGTATGTATGGAGTCTTACATGAGCTGTGTTTGCTTAGGTGCTACCACTTTACAACTATTACCTAATAATTGCAGGCTTTTCCCCTTGTGATATAGGACCTTGGAGAGGGAATGTTCTCCCTGACCAAGAAAACACTGTGTATTGTTAAGGGGGAAGGAAGGCAAGGACTTAGAAGGAGTCTA
The DNA here is from genome assembly GCA_013401135.1 of Cettia cetti. NCBI lineage: Eukaryota > Metazoa > Chordata > Aves > Passeriformes > Sylviidae > Cettia > Cettia cetti. Next base: position 117,202 of record VZUI01033686.1, read on the forward strand.
TGGAATAACACATCACTGAGTACAGTTGTGTCCCTTCCTCCCATTCCATTCCTTCTTTATTTTGTTTTTTAAAAATGTGCCTCCTTTGGCAAGAAGACACTTATTTTAGATAAGGAGTTCTTTCAGAGAGTGTCCAATGCAGTCAGATTTCCTCTGAACGTGGCTATCAGTTTAGATGCTTGAATGGAAGCCAATGCTTTAGAAACCCCATCTCCTCTCTGGGTGTTGAGCAGTTCTGACAGTAGTGACAGTAAATACCAGTGCAGGTTGAGCAGTGAGAACTGCTATCAGGGCATGTTAATTGTACCTGATAAGTAACACCATAACAAACATATATACAGAAATGTGTTGTCTTTCCTTCATTCCTGTAACTTTTCTTAAGAGCTGTCCTTAATTCAGCCATTAAATTCTATGTTCCTCTCTCAAATTTTATAAATTCTTTGCTTATATAAATGGTTCCTACCATAAGTTTGACTTTTTGTTGTTTTAGTTCCAGGTGTTCCATTTAACAAGGATGTATGAGATTGAGAGTTGTCCATAACCTTATTGAAAGCAACTCCATACAGTAATGAAACAGTGTGTTCTTTGTAAGTCTGATTTTACAACAGCATAACTCATCTTGTTGTGATAAAAATCAGAGCAATCTTTCCAGACATATGTATCCTCTTGATATCTTTACAGACAGCTGTCTCAGAAAATTTGCATTTTTATTCTCAGCATCTTCATAGCAACTCTGTGATAGAGAAGGAGGGAGTTGAGTTCTTTATCACATTTTCTAATTTGTCTGGACTTACTAAAACCCTTTGCAGTCATTCCATGGCTGGTGTCAGGGTTTGGATGTCCAAGCCCTCCCATTGTCATAGTAGTAAGGATGCCTTAAGCTCATGTTGTGAAACAGTGAGTCAATGCAGATAAATACAATGTCTTTCTCAACACTTGGTGTAAAGTGAACAGAAGTGAATCATCTCTGATAATCAGAAGCATTCAAATTACCTGAGTTAGCTCAACTCCTTGCCAAGTGTTCCCTTCTCTGACTCCTTCCTGGTGAAGCCCTCCTTCATTTGTCTCCAGAAAGACCCAGAAAAGAGGTCTTTTCAGAGCTGGTGTTTCACCAGGAAAAATGTTTTTGCTTCATTGCGGAAGTCATATCATGACTTGGGACCTGCTGCAACTGCCCGATGTTTGCTTTGGTTTCCAAATTTGAATAGTAACACCCATTGTGTGAACAACATTCCTGACTCTTATCTCATTGAAGGTGGGAGGGAATGTAGCCAGATCATGCCAGAGAGCTGATGAAGCTGGTGCACCAGTCAACATCTCAGGGCTGACTGGAAAGTCTGGAAAAAGTCTTCTGGGGTGGAGCTGGGGGGACTGAGGTACAGATGATGAAAGGTCTTTGCTCCTTGACTGGCTTCCTGTGAGTGTCTGTGAGTGTTCCCTTTGTGCCCTCTTCAAAAATCAGACTTGACTGAATGCCACTAGGGAAAGAGCGATTCCAGCTCACCAGAGCCTCCTTGTTTTTCTAGTTGGACCAGTCCCTCTTCCCTTGCCAAGCTAAAATGCTCTGTGCCAGACTGTCCTCTCTTATACTGGATAAAAAAGGCAGAGTCACAGCCTTATGGCTCCTTCTCCAAGGAGCCTCTATTTTATAGTGGGTTCACTTACTGTGTGGCTCATCTGCACAACTTTTATCCACTGTTTTTCTCCAACTCCTTCACCAGGCTTGGATTTCTTTTTCTTCTCCACCAAAATGTATTCTTTTGGATTTTCCAGGAATGCCTTGGAGACACTAACTACCCTCTAAACTAACAGTATCCTGGGGGAGATCTCCAAGGCTCTTCTTTAAGCTTTGCTTCTTCAGCTCTCTGGCATGCCAAAGAGTGGAGGGTGCTGTGACAATCAGACAGACCTGGGTGACTGGGATGATCCCAGTTGCCTGCTCTGGGCAGCTGCAGTAACTGCCCTGTGTGCAGGGAGAAGGGTGGAGGGGTGTTGTGTCTTGTGTAGAAAGTCATCTTTGACCCCTAGAGAAGGGGATGTGCAGTCAGGAGAGCTTGAAAGGAGTATCTCATTTCAGTAGAAGTTGTCCCAGCTGAAGGCTGGCAAGCCTCTAGCTGTGAGAGAGAGGTGGAGATCAAGCAGGTGACCCCTTAAGTACATGGCTGGTTGTTCAATAGAAACAGACATCAGCATTTACCCTGACCACCAGGGGTTTGTAAATGCACCTGTTGGCTCTTTTTTGTCACTAAGATAAATTTCTGATGCTTCCTCCTGGATGTGGTGGGCTTTCCCTTCTTCAAGGAGAGCCTATGCAACCCTTCTCCTTTCTCAGGCACCTCCTTATCTCCCTGTCTCCTTCTCTGGGCAGAGCTGTTCCCAGCCCTGCTGCGTGGCTGCTTCTCCCTGTCCGAGTCCATGTGTGCCTGTGGAATCTTGTGCTGGACACTGTGCCCCTTCCAGCTTGTGGGGCTTTGTCCTGTCATTCCCTACTCACTCCTGCTCCCACATGCCAGTAAGCCAGGCTGTGAGCTGGGTGGATGGATGTCCCTCAGCTATGAGTGTAGCATGGCTCCCTCCTTGGCTGGTTGGGTGGCTGGGGGAGAGCTGAGGTGTTTGTTTTCCCTCCTGGAGTGCCTTGAGCCATAGAATGGACTGACTTGGTTTTCTCCTTTTGTCTCATAATCCAGAAGGCACCAGGGCTAGCCCCTTGTCCTGAAACCAGCACAGAACTAACTGGTTGGAGCTGGGCAGAGGGGCTGGGGATTATACTAAGAGTACCTGAACACTTCCCCTGGAAAACTACTGCCTATCCAAATATTTCTATTGAATTAATGGAATTTCATCAAGTAATTTTCACCTCAAAACTCAGCATTGTGTGTCAGGACATCTCTTTTAGGAACAGACTTGCTTCAGCTACTTCAAGTGACAAGAGAATCGTCTATGTCCTTAAGTACAGGTGTTGGGGAAAAGTTTTTAATTAATACAGCTCTTGAAGTTTGTCCTGTCTGATGGAGCTGAATTAGTGTGGGTTTAATTTAATGTCTCCACTGGGTATTGCAGAGGCACTTGAGATTCCACAGTAAAACGCTGCACAGCAGTTCTGATAATGGTGCCTGCTCTCGGTAGGTGGAAGGGCTCACTGCAGAGTACTGGAACTGGTGAGGAAGGAAGTTTTCTCCCTTGGCAGATGATGGTTTTAGAGGTTATGAAGATACATCTCTCACTATGATTTGGGTGGAGAAGAAAGAACGGAACAACCAGGCATCATGCACCTCTTTCCCTGCCCCCCAGCTCTGATGCCTGATAACCCTGTTTGGTGCAAGTGTTAGCCTTCAACAGGATGCTTGTTACTTAAAGGAACTCTGCTTTATACCCAGGGATAAGCTTGCATCATCCCAATATCAGGAAGTATCTTATATCCTGTAAGTTGTGAACAGATTACTGTCACATCTGCAGGGCCAAAAGGCCAGTCAAAGCTCTGATTAGGGTTTCCATCTGAGCTAAACTCCAAGGAAGCCTATCTGAAAACACCAAGAACACCAGTGAGTGAGCAGATGAGGCTGCTCTTTTACAGCACTTGGCCTTTTAGGGTCACGTGTGACTCAGGTCTTCCTGGGGAGCAGAAGTGTGTGTATTTGGGAGAGAGAGGATGGTGAAATAAAAATCCCTTCAGAACACAAAGCTGCAAAGCCAGGTGAAACTGTGCATGAGGTGTGTTTGTCACACCTTCCACGTGGGTGTTTAGATAAAGCTCAAAAGTCTGTGGCTTGTTCCATCAGTGCCTTATGATCCTTGGGTCGGGAGGTTAATTCAGTAGGAGCAGATCCCCAAGGCAGCAGGTTTTTGAAACACTCCTGAAGAATATTTGTTCTGGGAGAACAGACTGTGAGGATCATTTTAGAGATGATAAGTAAACATGCCCTGAGAAAAGGGAGTATGCTGAAGATCAAGGGAGCCTAAAATGACTCTCATTTTTACAGCAAATGGAAAAGTGCAGGTATCTACAAGTATCATGTAGCTTCATTTGCTTTGTGAGTAAAACCTCCAATGATTTTCCCCTCTTAGCCCCTATAACAACAGAAAATTTAATATAAATTAGCTAAACAAGAAATTATGGTATCTACAGCAGCCAGATCTTTCCAAGGACTTTACAGAATCTTGCAGCACCCAGACCAAACTGAGTAAGAATGTTCTGGTTGTAATAAATGTCAAAAGAGATTTGGTAGTGTTTATGGATTAAGATCACAAAATCTAAAGCCTAAGTCTCTATTTAAACTCAAGCATTCCTAGGGCTTATATGTGCTCCCTCAAGTAATTATATGCTACCAATATGAGGTGAAAAATCTTTATTGAAAGATTTTCTTGTTCGTCACTTAAGGCAATTTTGTTTACAAATGCACCTGTACTACAAAAGCCAGAATAATTAAGATTTTTAAATTTAGCTTTTTAGAGACTTTTAAAATAGCAGTCTCTCTCTCTCTCTTTTTTTTTTTTTCATTCTGAAAAACAATACTATAAAATCGGGGGAAAAAAATCTTTTATCTATGTAAAAAAAGTTATTTAAGGAACATTTTGGGAATAAAAATACCAAAAAAAAAAAATTAGGGGATTTGGTAACTTCCACTTTATAAGCTTAATTTTAAGGGAATGATTCTCACAAATAGGAAGCATTGCTCTTGGACTAGCGAGGTACAATCGGGGTGCCCTCTATGGGTGGCTAGGGCTAGAAACAAAACAGAAAGGATTTTCCACGGTAATTCAGCCAGGAGGGAAACAGCAGTGGATCAGTGGCCAAGATGACAGCCTGGCAACATGTTTATTTAGCTCTGGAATTAGAGGCTGACAGCACACTTGACTGTCAGTATGTATATGTACAGGTGTGGCCCTAAAGAGATAGGTGAAATGCTCTACTCTGACAGAGGAAATAACTCAGAGAAAACATCTGCATCTCACTTGTGATGCTGTTTTTAGAAGTTCCTATTGAAATTAAAAGAATAAAAAGACCATTGGTATAGGTATATACTGCATAGATTTAAAAACCAGCGTGCTTTCTTGATTTTAATTTTGTTTCCACAAAACATAGAAACAGGGAAAACAGGTCACATGGAAACAGGAAAAACTAGCACAGGAAAAAGTAGCACAGGAAAGTAAATATTGAAGAAAATATGCAGCAATTTTACATGCTGGTGTGAGTCGATGCAGTGTAGCACATGAAGCTGTGGCTTAGTGCTTTTAATCACCTCTAAGAGCTCAAACTTTCAGTGAGGTCTACCTAAATTTCATGAATTTTCAGAATGAAATTGTTAGTTATCAAAAATGTGCCTAATATCCAACTTTTTTTCCTCAGGTAAAGTCAGTGACCCTTCAAATTGTCTGATTCTTTGACTTACTAATGCAATACAAATTTCTCAAGTAATAGGCATGCAAGTTGATTTCTCTTTTTCATTTTTTTTCTTGTTCATCAAAGAAGTTGTAATATGCATGTACAAATCCAGAAAAATCATAAGACACCTCACCCCCAATAAACAAGTAACTCTAATACTGATCCAGTGCGCATCATTAAAAGCTCTAAAATGTGCACAAGGAGAATGGATGTGAACCTGAGGTGGAAAAAGAAATTCAAAATTACGTAAAGCACAGCTATCGACAGTGTGTGTGATTAAGGGTAGAACCTTATCTTAATTATAGACTCACAATCCAGAATTACTGCATTGTTTGCAAGTAATTATATCAATGAAGTGATTCAAGATGCAAACCAGTGATCAAAATCTGGCTGTTCAAGACAGTGGCTGCTTAGATCCTGGTGTTGTCCAAAGGGAGAATTCAAATTCAATACTGAAGTCATGTGGTTGGTAGTATTTGGGCACTTGTAAGCTGAATACGTAACCAATGCTCTTCCTTAGATGTCACAAAACTGGTTTTTTTTCCTAAGAGGTATTTGCTTTTGTATTTCAGCTCCTTACCTCTAAGTATTTTTTAAAAAACCCCAGAATGCACATAGTAATTTTCCTGGAGAAAGCATGTTATTTTGGGAAGAAGGAAAACCTCAGCCACAATGCCCTTCTCCGGATATTGGCACAGATGCTTTTCTCACTGAACCTGATTTTCTCTCCAAAAGTTGGAAAATCCCCCAACTAAGTGGACAAAATTTTAATAGCAGTGTGAAAGTTTTAGGAAGCTAATTATGGATAATTGAAAGCAGGGAGTAGGAATGAGAATACTTAGGTGACCTTAATTCCAGCTGTCACTAATACACACAACTATAATGAAACACTCATGTCATTACATGCCTTTGAAATTGGTTGCACCAAGCATAAGCATGGGACATTATCCCATATATTAGTCCTCTTAATTTCTTTTATCCGAAAGACCAATCTTCTTAGGAACTACTGTACAAGGACAGTTATTCCTCTTTTGCAGATGTGGTCTCCAGGAACCATCCAGCTGAGCTCCTTATTTCAGAGCAGTTCAGGCAGCACTCACTCACCCCTCAGCTTTAGCAGCCCTGTTAGCTTAAACTCTGTGAGAAGCTTGTGATGCCCTTTGCTGGTGTTTGGGCTCACACAGCTCTTGCCTGCTGTGAGACCTGCTGTCTTTGTGTGTGTGGTTTCTGATGGGAAGGTTTCTGATCCTCTGCTTTGCTGGAGGCACGGGGACCATTGCACTTGCTCTCCTTCAGGTCCGTTTTCTTCACCTCAGGCAAGGACTGTGGCTGTAGGGCTGTGGTAATAATTGGAAGGTCTGTTTCCAAGGAGAGTGTGATGTCCACACTCTGGTTTGGAACAGTGCCACTTACTTTTTTTTTTGCTGTCTCTGTCAGTCTTCCTCCTTGTGTCCTCTCTCAACCCCTTAGTTGAAATCAGGGCAGTAAAAATGTCAGGTTTTCAAAGGAGCAGCTACTGGATTTGTATTATGATCAGCTCTAGGGGTTTCAGCATGTTGAGCTGTAAACTGGGGAGAGTCACTGAATCAAGTGGTTTGTTGCAATTAATATTTATGGTCAAAAAGCTTTAAAAATCACTAATAATAGGCTTCACATCCTAAGTAGCTACTAAGATAAGAGGAAAAATGAAGTATGAGGATATCTGATGAAGGACTAAACTGGCAGCAGGCAAAAAAGCAATACTATTGAGCAACAAGAGGCTTTGTGCTCCCTGAACACTTTTGAACATCCCGTGCACGTAACTCAGTGCATTCAGCAAATATTCCTGAGGAGAGTTCTGTCAAACTAGAGTTAAGGTAACTTTTTTGATAAAGTGGCCCAGTGTGTGGTGGCAGAGCAGTGTGTGATGGGAGAGGGTGAGGGCTTGACACAGCCAGCCTTGCTGGGTCACTTCCAGACACAGTCACACACCTGGGCCAGCCCGGCTCATGTCAGTTCCATACTATCCTGGAGTGATGAGATCCCTGTCGTGACCTATTTCCAGAGCTTGGGTATTTTTTGGGTCCCAGAGAGGAAGGACATTGTGTGACTCTGAAATCACAAAGATTTTTACAAAAAGAATCACAAAGATTTCAGTAAGTTGCTCACAGGCCTTGGATGGTTGAGCATGGTGCAACACAAGAAAAAGAGTATGATGATGAGATCAGGAGTTTTTTGAGACAGAATAGGAAAAGAAGTCTTGTTCATCGAATTATAAAACAACTTCTGACTACAAGGAACAAGGAAGAATTTCCTTTTTGTCTGGGTTTGTACAGGTGAGAATGTTATGCCCTCTTACTGCATCTTTGGTGCCAGCCACTATTAGTTACTGTATTGGATGGACCAGCACTCAGGAAAAAAGTCCAAATTGTTAAGAAAATTGTTCTGCATAGAGAGAAGTGTAGTAAAAAGCATAGAGAATATGAAATTAAACTGAGGAAATTAGAAGTGTCATTAAGCCAAGCTAACCAGCATACATCAGCTGAAAGAAAATCTTGTTTGGACAAATGCTAAAATAAAGGCTGTCAGGAAATTGCTTCTCACTTGAAAGGAGTAGGATGTGGCACTAGGTTCAGAATGCTCATAAACCTTGCCTGCAGCAACAGCTGTCACAGTTGAGCTGTTGCTATACAAGGGCCAGAAAAAACAGTGAGATGCACTTAAACAGTGGCAAATTTAAGAGATGTGGTCATGACAGTATCACTTTTGGGGGGCAGTAATCAAAGCAAAACATTTAAAATTAATGTAAATGCTTCTCCCAAACAGGACCAGGTCACAACTAGTCATTGGACAAAGTCTTAGTTGCTTTTGCTCCCACGGTTATAAGTAAAGCTGAAAAGAAAGCTATAAGCAGGCTGGAGAGAAATGTTTTCTGTTTGGTGTGTGAAAGGCTTCACCAAAAAAAGAACTGTAAAAATATAAGGCAGAACATTTATCTTCCTACATACTCTCCTCTTATATAAATTCTGTATGAATATAAAGATTACTCTTAATAATTCAGGTTACCAAAATCACGGTTGGAGGAAAGAAGACATTTGGGTCATATTTGCCAAATGAGTGGCAGCAGGTGAGTGGTAGGCCACAGTGCAGAGGTTTGGCTAGCCTTTCTTTTATTATAAGACACAGTAGATTGCAAAAGTAAAAAAATGTTAGCTGACATTTGAAGGTGTTAAAGGCCCTGCAAGGTTCACTGAAAACAAAGCAACCCTTCAGTTTTTTGGGGTTTTTTTTTGGTCTATAAGTGATGTAGTGCTAAGGCAGCTCTCAAGGGTGGGAAAGTTAGTGACAGTGTTAATGGGAAAAGTGTCTACATTTAGATATGAAAGTGTGAAAGAGAATGGAAGTAACACAAAATTGGTATAATTTTAAATCATATGCTTCCTGTTCTCCCCATGAAAATAACTAACATGCTTTCTGGATTGAATGTTCTGAAAACAGTGTCTGTTGCTGGTAGTTTAGTTGCATTTGGACTCCATAGATTCTTTTTGTCAAAAGCACTGTGTGTAGTTGTGTTTTGTGAGACACCACTGGAAGTCTTTGTCTTTGCTGAAGCGCATGGTGTTCCTAATCAGACTGTATGGAACATCTTGGAAGTGGTCCAGGCTGAGTAGAAAAAGAGAAAGCTGAACATGTTGGGAGTACAAGAACCACCATCACAGCTACTTAGGCTGTAACAAAGATACACAAGAGAGTGGGTGATAGAAGTAAGGACCCCTGTATCTGCTGCAGAAGTGCAGGTGGAAAGTGTAGCAAAACCACTCGACATCTGAGACCATAAGGTATCTTGAAAACACAAGTGTCAGGAGGAGATAAAGGATTTGGGAATGTTAAATGGATGCAAGGAATTGAGAATTCCTGCCCTCTTCACTCCTGAGCTGAAAGTCACTCTGCTTTCACTGTTCTTATTGGCAATGCAGCAGCTTGAGGTGTAGCTCAGCCCAGCTGAGCTGTCTTTTGATTGCAAAGCACTCTGCAAAGAAGTCTGTACCCCAAAGATCTCAAAAGTTCTCAAAGACAACGCAGCTGAAGATAACACATGCCACTGCATGCCACAAAGCTGGCAGTGCTGCTTAGCCACATGCTTCTGCTTACACAACCACTGGTGAAGCAGTTAACACTGCAACAGAAACGATAAGAGAATGCTATCATTTAAAAAGGCAAAGCGAAAATCCCCTTTTTGTCTAAGGGTAACTGCTTCCAATAACCAGAGGAGGTTGTGGTGGAACAGGATGCAGAGTTATAGGAAATAAAACTCTTTTTAATTGGATGCATCATAAAATGTATTGGTACCAGCTGGCAATCTGTAAAGTGAGAAGATAAAATGCATTCTGCATATCTACAGTAGCTTGTTGCAGTTGAGATGTCTTTTTCTATAGCATTTTGTCTGATCCAAATGCCAAACTAATTGCAGATAACTGCCAGTAAGAGCAAGGTAAAACATCAGCTAAATGCATGGCCATTCAAAATGGTTTTTTTCTTTACTAATGTATGCTTACAATCACCTTAAAATAATCATTGTGCAGTTTTCATCTTGAAAATATGCTTCTTCAGTATCCCTGTGTAGCTTCAGTATCCCAGTAGCCTTGAAGCCTCATCTTGTGACACCCAAGGCTGGGAAGGGGGTGGTTTGTGTTCCTTGGGAGGAATTACCCCCAGATTTCATGCTTACACGCTTGTTTCTGTATCTGACATATTTCAGCATTCTAGCAGTTTGAGAACCATTATTTTTTCCTTTCCTTTGGAAAGAGACTTGGCTAAAATAGTCTGCCTTTAAGGGCTAAAAACTGAAAAAAAAAGACAGCATACATGAGGTTGTAAAGCATTTTGGTGCAGTTTTTCTTGTAATGCATTTGATGTTTACAGGATATGTTCAATTTACTAAGTCTTATTGGTAGGAGGAGTTGCTGCATAACTCATGAGTGACTCTGCTATTTCTCAATCCTCTGGTTATCCCAAGCCATTCCTGGCAGAATCTCATGCCATGTTATATCACACTGAGCTGTCTCAGACTGATCATGCAATCTTGAGATGACACCTTGGCAGGATGTGGTTAAGCAGGAACCAGTAAAGATGTTATTTGGGGATCGATTCCTTAGGAGTCCTAGATTTCCAGTTTCTGATGAGAATTGCTTGACGACTGTCCAAGCACGTGGAAAATCACAAGGGTGATAGGGGAACATGACAATTGAATTATAATTTGAAAATATTGGTGGCTTTGCTATAGATTTCTATAAGACCAAGAGTAAATGCTGTGTCAAAAAGGACCCCTACAATAAAGGGTGAGTGCACTGCAGAGCACAGCATGCTGTATCCATTCTGTGGGCAGTCTTTAGGAAGCTGTGCTTCGGAAGGCTGCAGCAGTGTGCTCCAAGGATGTTTATGTATTTCTCATTACGCCTGGGAGTGGACAAGAGAGCACTGCAGTACACAGTGATGTAGCCATAGGACATTTAGAAAAACGTGCTTGCTTTTTTATGATGAGCCTTTTAGGTCAAATGGGAGATGGTTAGAAAAGGTCAGTGACAAATGTTACCTGGAGGCTGGGTTGCATTATGTTTCTTGGCTCTTTAAGCCGTGAGTTTGTAACTGAATGCTGTTTTCTAAATGCTCCTTCCAGCAATATGTCTGCTTCCATCCTTTTCTGTTGTTATCTTATATTTTTCTTTTTTTAACAGATCGACAAGACATTTTACAATTCCATTTTAAGGAAAAAATACATCCGTTCACGCTTAATCAGAGTGAGGTATGTGAGATTATAATAAATGCACTCAACGGAGATAAAATTAAATGTACACCAAGCCCAGCTAGATCTGATTCAGTAAAGGGTATTTCGTGTAAAACCAGAGCATAATCCCAAACTGAGCATAATCTGGTTGTGAACCTTGCTCTCCTTTGGATCTTAATGCAGAAGATACCCTTCAGTCAGTCCAAATTCCAGTAAGTTTGTGATCAAATCTTGAGCAAGCTTTAGTTATTAAAGCAGAGATAACTAAAGCTATCTAAAACCAAAAAGGATTTTAAAAACTATTTCTTACACTGTAATGCAGATGTCATTTCTAGCATTGCTATTGCACTGGGCCTGTCAAGTAAAACCAGGCTGTGCTGGCTAGGAAATCCCACTTACCATTGTGGCTCTAAGAATGGGCATAAATAGGTACCCAGGGAACAGAAGCAGCACAACAGACATGTGATAATTGCTTCTTGGTATGCTCCCTGCCTCCAGGTATTTACCACTTGGGAGTTCTTGAAGTGCTTGTGGTTTGTTTAGCAGCCCTTGGTGGTGTTATTTCCCAGGGATTTGTCTATTGTCTCCTGGGCTCTTGAAATCCATGTACCTCAGTCTTTCTGGAAGGAGATACGTGTGAAGAACCACCTTCTTTAGATGATTCAATGCCCCTAGCTCTTGTGCTGAAAGAGATGATGAAAAGTTGATCACTATCCCTCCTCTCCATGCAATTACTGATACTGGACATTCCCATCATATCCCTTTTCTCTCTTGTATTCAGTAAGATCCACTTTTTTTTTTCCTTTTCCTTTTTTTTTGGTTGGAAATTCCAGTCTACTCATCATTCTTTGCATTCAAACTGTTTCTTATCATCCTGTTTCATACATCTCTCAAGTCTGATTTTCCTGCTTTTTTGAGATGAAGAGGTCAGACCCATAGTCGAGATTATCATTGAGCAATGTGGAGCTTTTTCTCCTCTTTTAGTCTCTGTTCAACTGCCAAGAGTACATAATGTTTGATTTAATTTTTTTAAACCGCTGTTAAGTGCTGAAAATGATCTTTTTATATAACTGTCTATTGTAGGAATAAGATCTTGTTCCTGAGTGACAGTGCCCATCAGTTTGCAAATAAACCTTGAATATCTTCATAATCATAGATTAAAGCTGCAAGACTAAGATCTAAAGATCTAATCCTTGTGAATGTGTTTCTCCTTGTTCTTACATGGTTTGTGACATCCTGTCTCTTCCTCTACCTTAGCTTAATCCCCAGTTACACACAAGTCATTATTGGAATGTAGCTTTAAGGACATTTGTGGTTCTGGCTAGAGTGTTGCAAGCATAGGCAGAGTGATTTAGGGATCTGAGAGGCCAATATGTAGGGTTAGGTGGTATTTTCCACTGCTTGCTCCCAAGGATAGACCGAGGTACTTGTGATGCTTGCTGTGTTGGCTGCAAGATTTGTATGCGCCAAAGCTTGTTGGTTTTTTCAGATTTACATTCTTTATGCCTCTTCAAGGGCTCAGACTGCAAGTTCTTTTGAGCAGGGTCATGGTTGTGAATTTACTTGGAAAGGACCGCACGTGTCTTTTGGCTCAGTATAAGCAATGCATTAATAATAATGCCCACTGCTCACTGAGAAAGACAATACTAATCTTGACTAGGTGTCTTTGGCTCTGGATCTCTGCTATATAATATGTGAATCAAGGTGGGCAGTACTTACCCAAGGGTTTCGAGAGGTGTGGCGTGCTTGCAAGAGTTGATACGGTAATTCCAGTGTGGCATAGCACAGGAAGAGGAGTGGGGGGAGAGGTGAGGGAACACCTCAGAAATGCAGAGCAACACCCACAGTTGGATCAGATAATATCTGGAAAATAAACGAAGTGGCAATCACACTGAAGTTTGAACAAATGGAAAAAACAATCTGTTGAAAAGTTCACATATGACTTCTCAGTCTCAAGATCCTTGAGGCATGGAGCGTGTCTTTTTGCTCACCTGCAAACCACTTTGCATGTCTTGGTGTGCTTAAAACACATGGCCTTTTCTTTCTCTTCACTGACGATAGGAGATCTTCTCTTTTCCTTTCCTATCTAAAGACAGAGCAACCTGCTTTTAGCTCTCCCCTTGTACTGAAATAACAGTGATTTCATCTGTTGTGGCTTGTGTCTCATCGCTTCTTGGTTCAGGTGGGAGGAGGCACAAGAGAGAAGGCTCCTGGTGCAAGTTCTTACTTTCCCTTTGTGATGACCAGGGATAAGCCATCTGCAAGTACAGAGAAAGATTTACTATGCCAGATTAGTCAGTTTGATGTTTGTACTCTATCATTCTATCTATTGCAGTATCTGACGCTTTAAGGAAAAAGAAATACTACTACCAGGTGAATTTAACAAGATTTTTCTCCCTTTTCTTTCCTCTTATCTTACATCAAAACTGTGGAATTGTGTGTCTCAATATGTGTGCTGCTTGCACTTTTCAACGAGGTGTTAAAGGCCCCTTTTGTGATCCATCTCTTTGACTGTAATAAATAGACTGTGGGTACGCTGCCAAGTTTCATTTATTGTTGCACAACATGAGGTTATTAGGAACATTCTCCAAGAGGTTGCTGTGGTAGAATTAGGTTGTGTGGTCTCTCCCATCTCCCAAAAAGGACCAAATACCTTTTTGATGGTGATTGTAAATTTTTATTCTGCGTATGTACAGAGCCGTTGAAAGGTCTGTGTAGATCCCATTAATCATCTACCTCATGCTTCTGAAGTGCTGTTTATCCAGCTTTCCATTGCAATCTAATCAGTTCATTCCTTCCTCTCTTCTGTCTCAGGCATGTAGTCAGTGACTGCTTTTCAGACTCTGTTATTGGTCTGGCCATTTGTTCAGAGAAAGCATCACACCAGCTTCTAGCCTATGATGAATTTGACTATTCAGCCTTCTTGGATTTCTTTTGGAAGTTCCTTCTCACAAATGTTTGAAAATGTATCTAATCTTTTATGTTACATTGCCATTGCTAGAAGAGCTAAGATAAAAGCTAAGAAATGCAGAAATGGGCTGAAGGTAATGAGACTCTTTCATTGGTTTGTAGCCCAGACACTGATGGTGTGATGGCAGAGGCTTTGCTCACATTCTGGTTCTCCTCTACGGATTCTAGAGAAGCACTGCGGGAAAGAGTTGGAAAGATCTTACGGAGGGGCCTGAAAAAATACACAGGACCTCTGCGAATAAATGTCCGATCTTCTACCATCTCAAGTAAGTATATTACATTTATTTTAAAAGTAATTATTTCCATTTTCTGATTGACGGGACGTGGTTTTTCCCTTTGGATGGCAGCTTTGGGTGTTACTATGTCTGAATGACAGCCTTTTGTATTCCTTAAGTTAGACCAATCAGTGGCAAACCCCCTCAATCTTTAAAAAATATCTTAACTATGGGTAAATGGGAGCAGTTACTTTGTGGTTTTGCAGCACAGCCTCAGCCTTCCTCCAAACTGCAGTACCAACTTTATGTTACTGTCATGGAGTCTGAAAGTGCAGGAAGTATACTTGGATGACAAGGGGAAAGAACCAATACACTGAAAAAACAGTATTTGGTGGGATGATCAAAATCCTTGCAAATTCCCCAGAGGAAAGGGAAAGAAAAGCGTAATGTTCTTATCTACATGACTTCTCAGCTAGGGATTCTATCCCCTTCTTCACAAAGCAGACAGGAATCTGCAGGATATGAACTTAAGTTGCCCTATCTTCTACACTTAAGTTCTGCTACAGAATTTTTGTGCAGGCTTAGAATCTTGTCTCTGTCTTGGCTTCAGTTATATATAGTCAGCAATTTTTCTGGGTGTCAGACTTTTCAAGAATGAGTTGCTGGCTGACAGGTAGGGAGAGATACTTGCTCCATTTCTTTTTGCAGAACTGCTTACTTCTAAGTGCAAGAGTGAGAGTGAAGTAATAGGGTGGGTGCTTGCTAGACTACTTGAACCAGCAGAAATCTGCAGAGGTTAGACAGCTGCATTTAGAGAACAAGAGACCTGGGCCAGATTCCATGCTGGATAGATCCAGACTTCCTCCCACTCAGAAATGAGGAGAAGCAACTTCTTGTTCCTCCTCTTGTTGCTTGAACTGGGCACACATTTGCATTGTGGTAATGCAATCAAACTCAAATATGAGCTGTCACACCCCCATCGTTTCTTGATGGGCCAGCCAGGCTTCCCCTTCAGAATGGCTCAGAATGATAGGTGACATCCCTCTGGGCAAATAACCACCATTTCCCTGCAGGGTTGTTTATATGCCAGTAGTTCCTGTTCAACAAAATGCACATGTAAATTCTCCCAGATAAAAATAGTGTGTGGGCATCAGAGAGATTCAAAGAGTTTTGTTTTTTGTTTACAGAGTTGGGTCATGGGTTAGTGAATTGTGAATCTTCAGTTTAATTTGATGCTTTACATAAATGATGAAATTGGAAAGAGTACAAAAATTGTTGTTAAAAAAGGGCTGTGATCTTATCAAGTCAAGATACTTTTATTCAGTCTGGTAAATGTGGGAAGTGACTCAAAACTGTTTTAGTTGACCTTGAACTGCACCAGGATTGTTACAGTAATGCACTAATAGCTAATTAAAAAAATTGGCTAATACAATTGAATTGCAATGTTTTCATTATATAGTCTCACTAAGAGATGGCATCTGTATTACTTTATTATCAAAGTTGTGTGACAAACTTTGTGTTGCTTTTCTTGGCTCTGGCAGCCTAACCGTAAAACACTGACTACACAGGTCAGCTGCTCATTACAGGACTGGCATTGTGCAAGTGCTACGAGTGACACAAAGGAACATAAACAATACCTTGGCATTTCTAAGAGACAACAATAAAAGGTTGTCCAATTTTTTTTTTTTAAATCTTTCTTTGCTGATAGGATTTCAGCAGTGGTATGAAGCTTAGGCCAGCTCCTGAATGCTGTTGCCATTTCAGGTCAACTCAGGAGAAGAGTATAGAATGGAGAGCTCCTGTGCTTTTAGGGGAGATGTTGGCCTCAATTTATAAAACTTATTCCTCACACCAGGGAGAAGTGACAATTTTCAACAGGACCTAGAGGTCCAGAGAGGAATCTACATTTTGCATTTTCTATTTTTCTCTCCCCTCCTGAAATACCTTGTCCACCATTAGTATTTAAACCATGGAAACCTAAGAAGCCCTAGATTTTTTTCCATGCTCTGCAGACACCTTTCTAAATCTTGCTTCATTGTACCTTTTTGCCAACTGGAATCCTTATTCATCCTAAGGCATTTTCAGAATGACATTTTCACAATGGCTAGTAAAAATTCATTAACCTGTTCTTTGTAACCGCCTTATCAAAAGATTCTAATTTAGGGGCCACGATATAGCTCAGTTTAACTAAGCATAGATCACTAGTTGAAAAATCCAGGTCAGGCACTTATTTATATTGCGTGCTAGGGGGAGTCTGATAAAGGGAACCTCCTTAAGTCTTCCTACCCTGAAATAATCACCTTGTTGTTCAACACCATGTCTCAACTTGTGCTTCACTCACAAGTATTTGCCTTGAGAATCAGCTCCAACAAACTCCTCCAAACTGGGTGCTACACTTGGGACCTTCAAGCTGCAGTTCAGGGCAGCATTACAACACTAAAGAGTCTGCCAGACCTGAGGTAGAACTTGCTTTGCCTCTGCATTCCTGAGGATTGGGAATAAAGAAGGGATAAAGTCTAAACTGACAATATTTTTGTAGTTAATTTTTTTCTAAAACAGAGAAAAGCTTGATCATACCTTTGTGAGAAAATAGAAGATGCACAAAACTTCAAGGAAAACAACATAATACTGTCTCTGGTTTGTCTGTCATTAAACTGTAGATGTTTTTTACATAGATAATATTTTTGTCAGGGTACCTTCAAATATATTATTACTGAAGCTCCTTCTTTCTTATTTAGCTAGATATCAGAGTCCCCTGCTCAAGGATGGTTTACATCCAGACATTCCCTCTGATTTTGATAGAAAATAAGAACTGATAGAATTCTCTGCACTTGTGTACAAACTACACTAAAGCCCAAATATTTTTCAGTGAACAATTAAGCAAACTAATTCCTACCTTCCCTGAAGAGCAGTGCAAGGGCAATCAAAGTGAGATATCAAAGTGTCAGATGGCTTGGAAACACCCATGTTAGGACTTGCTCTTCCACTGGCACTGAAAGAAGGTGTTGCAGTTTGCCTTCTGTATAGTTCTGGCAACAAAGAGCTCTCCCACAAGGCTGATTTATTTTCCTGAGGGTTTCTTGGTTAGACATAGAGTCACCTGACAGTCTGGATCCGTATTAAGTAAAGCGTAGAGCAGCTTGCCAGACTATTTCCCTTTGTCAGGTAAGTTGGAAGTATCCCAAAATGTATTTTTGGGAATGTACTTCTGACGTCAGAAAGCAGCTGGTTGCAAGATCACTGGCACTGGTGAAAATGAGTAGGAAGTATTCCCACCTGTTGCACAGCCAAAGGTTTTGACCATGAATAGTGAGTCATGAATTGATTTTGATCAACAAGCCAACTGTTATTGTTTCTATTTATGTGGAATCTGGGGCTTGCTAAAGCTCCTAACCACTACAAAGTACAGAACCTGGCAGACAGATTCTTACTTCTTTATTGAGTCTTCTGTGGGAGTCATGCAGATGAGTGTCTGACAGGGTTGATGAGGAATGTTCCATGTCAAATAATGTATGGAGCAGTCTGGATATTTACTCTTTATCAGCCACAACAGCCACTCTGGGGAGTGGAACTGAACATGCATCTGTACATTGGGAAACAGTGGAGATCTGATCATCCTCCACTTTGAGTCCACTAGTTTGGCACAAGGTGGTACACTCCAGTAAGTCTAGAGAGAATGATTGAAATGGGAGGGACTGAAATGTATTTTAAAATTAGTATTTTACAAAGATATGCTTGTGATAAAGGAATTAAGCAGAAAGTCATCTTGACCTCACTTCTCATGACCCAGATACATTAATTTAATTGATTTTCTCACTCAAACCATGGTTTTTCCATGCTTTGCCTGCAGAGGTTGAGAGCAATTTGGGCTGCCTTTTACTGTAGTAAGACATTGATTGCAGCAGGGGCATGACTGTAGGTCAGGAAGAAAAGTAAAGCCAGAATTCGTATCTGTTTGGATACCTGCTACAGAACAGGTACATAGCAGAGCCCTCCTTGGGCTGCAGGAAAACCAGATGGAGTGGGAAGTATGCTGTGAGGTATGGACCTGTGTCTGCCTCAAGGACAGGATTAAGACGTTGATGGGGGACAGTGGAGGGAGTCATAGATGTGAGGACAGGTGCAGTGAACACCAGCAGGGAGGGAGCAGCTTGGTGACAGGGACAATAGAGGCACAAAGTTGTCGTGTCTCTATCAGGTTACTCTACTCTGTTGAAGGAATGAGAATTGCATCACCTGTATCTAAGCTCATGTTTCGCCATCTTTCAGGAAATTCTTGCAGTTCCTTTTGGGTGCAGTTTTTGGAACACGACTGAATCTGCTGCTCATTGCTCTCATTCCCATTTCCCCCAGTACTTCAGACCTTTGTGGTCTTTACCATAATTAAAGAGTGTTAGAGTAGAGCCATTATCCCCACCTCTGTCCAGACTGCAGGACGTGCACTCTGTGCTGCCTGGTTTGGTGACCTACTGGAACTCACCAGTGATCCTCTCTTTGTCTGCATGTGCAGTTTATCCTGCATAACACTGGGTGAGGCTCCTATTTCTGATGTAGCTGAGAATTTTGTAATTCTCTCCTTTCAAGAAAGTTGTTATTAAAAGGCAGAGGACAGTGGGAAAAAGGCTTTCTCTGCTCCCTGGTGCATTTCCCAAAGCTGTGCTTGAAATGCATTTCCAATAATGTGTTATGGGTTTTGAAGCACATACTCTTTCTTATTTTTGTTTACAATCCTTTCCTCCATTCATATCCCTTTTAAGATAATCTCTACCTTACCTTCTCTGTGTGAAAAAAACATCTTATACAAACAAGATGTGGGAACCTTATATAGTATAGGATGGAACATGCAGTTTGCTTTTGAGACTAGGAGCTATGTTTTCACATCTAGAAAATCTATAGGTGTAGAAATAAAGAAATTCAAGTTTTTTTTACAAATCAACACCTGTGAAAAATTATGTAATTGGGTAAAACTGCATCAGATTTTTAAAGCATTTATCATCTTTAATTTTGCAGCCATCTCTAGCCCTTTCTATGCAGAAACGGCATAATATCCCCTAATAATTCATTTGCTTGCCTTGCTTGCACTATGTTGATACAACGTCTGATACACTTTTGTCATTGAGTTCTGTCTGATCTTTTCCTTTTAACATAAACACTGAACTCTGTGGATACAATGAAATGAGGCAGTGGACACACCACTGATTCCTCTGATGCAGTGACACTGGTACTATTTAGAGATGTAACAAAGTGAGGACATTTTTCCACAGGAACTTCTGAACCCCTCACAGATAAGATGTTCCATTCACTCTGCAGTTAACTATGAGCATTTCCTCCCATGTTTGCTCAAACACATATGTTGGGGAGTAAAAAAGTTCTTTACTAATAATTTATTAGCCTTAAATAATAAATGCAAGTTAATGAGAAATTAAGAATCTAAGTTTTATTTTGTTTAATAAATATGTAAAATAACTGTATTACCAAAATTGCTTGTCCAGTTGGAGAACAGAGCCCTCTTCTGAGAGATGGAACCCCTAAGCTTCATTTCAGTAGATTGCTGTGATTTTAATTTAAACATTTGTTTCCTCATTAAAGTTAAGCAAGCTTGAATTCATTAGCAAGCTCCATTTTACAGGTATTCAATGCAGGTTCAAGTCAAACTTGTTTACAGT
This sequence comes from Cettia cetti, assembly GCA_013401135.1. Classification (NCBI taxonomy): domain Eukaryota; kingdom Metazoa; phylum Chordata; class Aves; order Passeriformes; family Sylviidae; genus Cettia; species Cettia cetti. The sequence continues at coordinate 137,200 of VZUI01033686.1, forward strand.
AGAAGCTTAAACACTGCTTCCCTAAATGTGGCACAAACAACTACTTTTGAAGATATATGCAGTTGGGACAAGATATGACACTTTAATTGTTACTAATTGATGCTTTTTCTTGGTAGTGCAAACAACTAGGGCAAATAGCAAATGAGCAGGCCAGCAAAATTGTCTCTCGTGCCTTACAAGGGATTGCTCCAAGGCAGGGCTTGCAACACATTGGCTGGCACAATATGAACATCTGTGCTCTTGAACAGGCCAAAATGTGAAGCTAGTAACAAATGAAGGCAAGCCCCTAGCAAGTTAACCAGTAAGCAACCTGACTTTCAGCAATATCGTGTAACCCAAAGTGCTCCCTGCTTTTGATGGGATCTATTGTGGGCTCAGCTTATCTAAAAATAGGGTCAGTTCCTTCAGTTTTCCAAACACATGTAAGTGCTCTGTGTTTGGGACTGTACCCTAGTGAATACAGTACTGAATTTGCCAACAGGGTATCACTGGCCTTTTTCCTTCAGCAGTGGATGGGTAGGAGAGTACAGCAGTTGCATTGTAGTGATGTATTCTAATATATGCTGACATTCAAAGCTGTACAGACTGGCAGTGTGCATCTGCAAGGCTTGCTTCTCCAATTACACAGAAGTTGATCCAACTGGAAGCAAAGGGTAAAATTTTGCCCATGTGAAGTTTGTACTTTTTTCTAGGTGCCTCATAAAAAGGCAAACAGAGATATAGACAGGTGCCTTGCAGAGCACCTGTGACTCACAGCAAAACGTCATGCAGTGGGAACATGCCAATTGAATTGCTTCCGGCACTGCACTTGAGCATGCTGGTTGCTCCTTTTGTCTTCTTGATGAGCTTTGCAACATAATGTAAGTGATAATAATTGGCTGCAGGCTTTATAATTATGAATTATGAGGTAAATGTCTCTCCACCCAGAGAAAAGCTAAAAAAACATTGTTGTCAATATTGCACTTAAAGGCCAAAGTTCCTCTTTCGTTGTGAATTACATTTGTTGGTTTCTTACCAGCTTCCAGATATAAAGTACTGGTGTGATTCAAGTGGCAAATTAGTTCTGAAGGCTGTATGAATTTCTAGGAAAATACTGGTTGTTCATCATAGTTGAAAGAAACAAGCAGGGCCAGAGTTTTCAAAGCACTTCTGGCCAATATAAATATACAGGGGAAGGGGCCAAATCCTCAGTACAGTTTAGCAAACAGTAACGCTTACACCACTGCTGAATCCCTCTGCAGACCTAGCTTTTGCTCTGTGGTATTATTCCATTTTAATGTAAGGGTTCTAGGAGACGACCAACCATATTATCTATGGAAATTCACAGAATACAACTAGCGTTACTGAAATGTAAAAGTATGTGAAGTGTTTTCCTCCTTTTTTCATATGAATTCAGAAAGTACAAGTGAGCATTTTTATTTGGAAGAGGACCTTGGAAGTTGTGTTTTGCTCACAAGTGAAATGTAATTACCTTCATTATGTGAACAGTTCCTGTTTATAGTGAATAAGACTTCAGTTCCTTCTATAGTGAATAGACTGTGTTGCTATATAAATGTCCAATTTTAACTCCTCTCCCATCCTTATAAAATAAGGCAGTGGTTGCATGCACACATGGCAGCCCTAGCCATTCCCTGCAGACATGCTTTATGTGCTGGAGCTCTGCTTGTTTCCTTTTTTTCTATTATAATCTGCTTACTGTCACATTAAGAAATGAGTGAGCACACGTCTGGAGATGGTGGATTGCAAACAGACAATTCACCTTGCATACCTGAGGAAGTGTCAAGCCTGCAAGCAAAACACGTGATACAAACCCAACAGGTGACAAGTGTGAGACAGAACCCTTTGCATTCAAAAGAGACTCCTCCTGACTTGGTGTGGGTTTGGCTCAAAACTAGGATATTAGTCTGTGTAGCAGAAAAGAGACATGAAGGACGTGGATAAGGATAGGGATTTGCTGAGAAAGCCTATCCAGACACAAAATATGAAGTTGTTGCCACTAGTATAGAATCACTATATAATTAAAAAACTGTATTGCAATTGTGATTTTTTAAAAATTTATTTATAAAATGTATTATTATAAAATGTATTATTTTAAAAATTGTTTTGAATGCTGAAAACTACAGTGGTAGCTCTAGTGAAAAACAGCATTCTGGAAGAAAAGGGATAGAATTAAACCATGAGCCAATGCTTGTTACTGTCAACATGAGCATGCCATATTTTCAGTAAACATACAACATGCATGTTAAATGAGGGAATTGGTAGAACCTGATGTGCCATGCAATAAAGTGCTATGAACTATCTATTTTAGTATTAATAGTGTACCAATAAGATAGGAGAAAAGAGAGTGAGCCACTGCTGTTGGAAGCTTCCATTGCTGCAGTGAAATGAGTGCCTTCTGATCTTGAAGAGGGCACAAGCAGAGTACCAGATCTCCTCTGGTCCTTCCTTGGGTGTACTGTGTGAATTGTTGATTTTTTTTATTTTTTTTATTTTTTTTTTTTTTTTTTTTTTTTTGCAAAAAAGAGGAGCTTCAAAAATTTCTACCCTAAAAATTTCTCCCCAACAAAACTGTTGATCTTGAGTAATAGAAGACTTTTTTTTGTCTGTACTCCCCTCCAGAAACACCAAGGGCCAGCAGGATGGGCAGGATGAGTGCCTGGTCCTCAGACAATACTGTCTGCAGAGGAGGGCAACAGTCAGCACATGAGACATGATCATATATGAGCAACCCTGTTTTTTCTGGCAGCCCCTCAACCATGGCTCCTGTGTGCCCTGTACTCAAACAGCTGTCAGGGGGATGTCCATGAGGATGGGGAACCTTGTCTGTGCTGGCCTGGCCTTACCCAGTTTGTTTTTTGTTTCAGATGTGGAGCCAGTAAGAGCAGAAGCCATCTTCAATGACAGTAAGTGAGGCTTTCTTTAAACATCAGAAATCTCATCTCCATCTTTTAAAATTAGTGTTAAGAGGCCCTGAGCACTTTTCCTGGCCCTTAAGAGCCTTTTCTCATCCTTCTGTCTAATAAATGTGACCTTGCACTCTCAGAAATTGGGACTATGTCATTTTCTTTAGCATGCATTGAAAGGAGAGAGGTACCACAAGGAAATGTATAAAAGTTACACCAGCCTGTGACTAAAATCAAAATGTTCTGGAATTTGGAATGGCTGACAGCACAAAATTGCTCCTCATGGAAATATATGGAAATGTGACTGGTCTTCTCAAGCATTGCTGTAGGGGTTAGATAGCGATACCTTGTTTTGTAGAGATTTTTTTTAAGTTTTCAGAGAAAGAAGTCAGCTTGCTTGGAGATAAAATAGTCATTAAAGCTGTCTTTGCTTACAAGTTGTGTTTCTTTTAACTCTGAGAAGGTTTGATGAGTTCCTTAGCAATAATTTGTTAAACAATGGAAGATTAAATTACATCACTTTTTGGGTCTGATGTAGGTGCTGGTGTTCTGGGGCACTGATGGAACTGGGTTTTTCTCCCTGCATTTTGAACATTGACTACTCAGGTGGTTGATAGGATTGTGCAGTTTTAGGAGCAATTACTGAGGATTACAAAGAGCTTTCAGGAGGAAGAAATGTTAGTTCAGACAGTCTTAAGAACTATGGTACATTCTTAAGTTTGTCTTTTGGACAGGTAGATTTAGATTTCACTGATTTCCTTAATTGTGGTTTTGAATCTCAGAAGAGAGCAGACTCTGCACTGAGCCCATGAACTTCTCAATGTGGTGTAACTTTTCTTTCTTCTTCTAAATTTATGAACAGCTTTCAGTTTGCTGTGGTATTCCTGCCACTCTTGACCATGAAGTACTGTTAACATAAAGTTGTGCATATCCTAGCAGGAAAGGGATGAGATAACACTCTCTGTGGCTCCAGTTTTTTCACTTCTGATGACTTCAAGGGCCCTGGGGCTGCAAGCTCCTCAGTGATGGATTTATGAGTTCTGCTTTGGCCCTCTCGCGGGTCAATGTCTGGGAGATGAGCCATGCAGCAATGGTCTGGATTGTGTGGTCACTATGCAAATAATTCTCATCTCTGTCTCTTTTTCAATGAATTGGGATAGTCCTGTGTGTCAACTTTCCTAATGTCTAGCTGAAATTGGGATGGATGAAACTGGATGAAAACTAGTGGGTCTTGGTCCAGGTAGGACGGATTTGATGCTATTTGGATGGGAGAAGACAGCTGAAGTAGGTCTGTTCATTGAGGAAGTTTCTAAAGCTATGCAGGAGCTTCAGCTGCTCCTGAATATCCTGAGTTTAATAGCTGAAACTATGGATATTTCAATTTCTCTCTGGGTTTGGATAAAAATGCTTATTTTGAGTCATGGATGCATACCATGCTGGAGGAATCCATGCCTTTTGTCATCTCTGGTTGAAGCAGTGTGATGCTCTTTGCTTGAAGTGCCTCTCCAGGTTCACTTGCAGACTGCAGTGATCAGTTGCCTGTCTCCAGGTGACATCTTGCAGATGTAATCTGCATGCATGCATGGTAAAAACCCACAACTTGGATCATTACCATTTTAGGTTTTGCCTTTTTCATATTTTATCCTAATGAGAAATTACCTGGGACATTAAAGTTGGCAGTACCTCTGGTAATTATCTTGGGTGTGTGGTGAAGATTCTGATTCCTGAGTTGGGCTGCTTACCTAGCTAAGCCTGAATGTTTGACCATCATGACTTTCCATGACAGCCAGTGGTTCATTCACGCTTCTAACACATGAGTTGTGCATGAGGAGCTCTGATTTGGAGGGGCTGGTGAAAGGTTTCTTGTTGATGCCAATACAATTCTACAGAACATAGGCGACGTGTAATTTTACATATGTTTCCCACAACCATTTGCAGGATGCACCAAACAGAAGACCAGCTAATACTCTCTCTGTCCTTTCTGACAGTCTGTGGGTTACGGCAGAACAGATCAGTCAAGTCGATGGCAAAATCCTCATCGCTGCGAATCGTTGGCGGGCTGTCTTCTGCAGAGACCGGGGACTGGCCGTGGCAGGCCAGTTTGCAGTACAACAACATCCATCGCTGCGGGGCAACTCTCATCAGCAACACATGGCTGGTATCTGCAGCTCACTGCTTCAGAGAGTAAGTTGCCATCTTAGAACCTCCAGCAGAATGTGCCCCTTCTGTATCATGTTGTGTGGCTTTCCAGACTTGCACTACACCCCTGACTTTTTCCCGGAGAAACAATTTTGGAAAAGTCAGGGTTAAGTAGGTTCATCAGCTGGATGTTTCAATGAGAAATTAAAGACTGGCCCTCGGGAGCAGAACTGCCAAATTTATGAATGAAAGTCAATAGTCACTTGGCGTACTGACCAAAGAAGTGCAGAAAAGGTAAGGTGAGTGAAATTGTTGAGTATTTGTTTCATGTTATACATTTCTTAAACACATGCCTTTGTGTTACAATGGGGTTGCTGCCACTGCAGACTGCTACCAGCACCTGCCATCTCATGTTCCTGACCCTCTGTTCAGCCATGCACTCCCAGCATTTTTTGTTTAAGGCATGGCAATTGTGAAGCTGCAAGGTATTTTAAGACGGAACAGTTGATTGAACAGATTAACAATGTGCAAAAAGAGTAAGGAAAATGAAGAGTTTACAGCAGAAGAGCTTTTGGATTTGATGACACCCTATGGCCATGCAATGGTTAGATCAGGGACAAGGTGCAGGGGAGAAGTACAAGACCATGGCTGAGGAGGGAATGCAGGAGTGCTCTCTTCTAGAAGCAGCCCACAGTCCTGTCACGGAAAGTGATGGATGTCACAACTGTCTAGTAGGGAGCTGGTTTGTTGGAGTTGTACAGTAAAGGTACTCTGCAAATTTAAAGTCCCAAACACATATTTACAGCAAAATACTTACAGCACTCTTACCTTTTTCAGCATGACTCACCCTCAAAAGTGGACTGCTACTTTTGGAGCTCTTTTGAAGCCACCAAGCTTGAAGCGATCAGTCAAGACAATTATCATCCATGAGAAGTACCTCTACCCAGAACATGACTATGACATTGCGCTTGTGCAGCTCTCTAAACGAGTTGAGTTCACGAGCAGTATACACCGTGTCTGTCTGCCAGAGCCATCTCAGACTTTTCCCTACAATATTTATGCTGTCATCACAGGCTGGGGAGCTCTCACCAATGATGGTGAGTCCTGAGTCTGCCAGGTGACCTGTATGGTCCATAAACAATGGCTCTGAGTGAACTGATATCACTTCCGAAGCCACATGTGATATCACAGCAAGCCTCATGTTTGCAATAGATTTGTTTAGTTGTAAGCATCAGTTTCTTACTTTAGAACTAGAGTGGATAAAGACAGAACTACAGTCCACTGAAGCAAAAAAAGAGAAGACTTCTGTTTTTCCAGCCCTTCCATTTTGTATGGTAAATTCTTCACACAGGTAGCCCAGCCATGCACGTGTTTATATAGCACCTAAAGAACTGTTTTGCCAGCACTAGTCAGAAGCTACAGATAACTCTGTAAGCTTTCAGGTAAAGGTGCAGAGTGAGCTGTGAATTACTCAAGCTCACACTCTTACCAGGCCACACTAAGAGTAGATTTAGCAATGGAATCAAGATGTCCTCATTTTGTATCATCTGCTCAAATTGCTAGGTAATTTGTGTTCCATGGAACATGGAATTTGTGTTATATGGAACATGTGTAAAATATATGGCTTTACACTTAGGTACCATGCAACCATTACTTCAGTCTTAATGGTACAGTTCCTAAGTGAGTCTGGGATTCTCTGTACACTCTCCTTAGGGGCCTGACCTATGCAGATCAACAAGCAAAAGCTCCCCATTAAACCAAGTCAAGCTGATCCTCCATAAGAGGACATTAAACACTCTTACTGTACATTAACTACTGCAAAGTAATTTTGTTGATAAATGCCAAAATTGTATTTTCTCTCAGGTCCAGCCCCAAATGCTCTTCAGGAGGCAACAGTGAAACTTATTGACTCAGACACTTGCAACAGAGAAGAAGTGTATGATGGGGACATAACACCCAGGATGTTGTGTGCGGGATACTTGGAAGGAGGAGTAGATGCCTGTCAGGTAATCATAGCTGAAAATTAGAAAGGAAAACTAGTTTAATGCTGACTGCAATATCTTATTGACCAAATCTTAATGGACAGTGTATTAGTCCTTTAAATAGGCTCCATTGAAAGAGCAAATTAGTTGTAAAGTGAAATTGCATTTAGTACACATTGTTTAGCACTAAATGCTGTTATACTAATTATGAGCTAAAAATTAAATGTCTCAAGTAGTTAACACCAGACGTCTGTAGAGGTGAGAAGGAAGAAGGTTAAGAATGTTAATTTACCAGCAAAAATGCATTGTCACTCACTGAAATTAAATTCTGGATGGATCATATCAAAACAGATCTGTTACAATGTGATCTTTGGTAACAGATGGCTCAGTGAAAGGAAAACAAAGACAACTATAAGGAAGGTAGGTGTAAAAGAATGGGAAGGAAACATATATGCAGGTTTGCAAATATTGCAAGGAAATGTTTATGTTCAAAGAAAAATATTTCCATAGTGATAACTTTTAAAACATAATTTCTATTTATGTTATTTTAATACAGACTCTTCCCTTAATCCCAGTCCTGCAGATTTTTGCCTAGAGACAAACTCCCTGCAGAATAAACCTGGGGAAGCTCATTCTTCTGTTCCTGGCTCAGCACTGAAAAGACCTAAGCAAAACGGTGCAACTGCTGTTTAGCTCAGTAGATAATTGTGGTGAAAGTTGGGGAATTTGGTCTGTTGTGTGAGGATTGCCTCTCAGTCTGTTAGGTTTCTAGTTTAACTATTTATTACCATGTCATGCTATTAACAGTATCAGAATTGAGCCTTGGAAAGTGGATAATACTTTATGGAGATATCATCTAACTAGAAGACCAAGTTCTTGATGAAAGCTCCAAGCAAAACGGAGCTCTAAACTTCTTTTTGAACCAATATTGCTGAAAGTGACTAAAATTATTTATTTTAAGAATTACTATTAAACTACTATTAAATTACTATTAAATTACTATTAAATTACTATTAAAACCTATTAAAAACCTGTTGTCTTAGATTGCTGCCTTTACCAGTGTTTCTGTACTCTGTATGAGGAAGAAGACAAGGCAGGTGGGAAGCAGTGTATTACAAAACAGAACAGAAGCTTTTTGTTAGGTTTTTTTCAGAAACAGAGGACAGAAGGTGCCCTGGAAAACAGGAAAATGCCACAGACTTCTGACTCAAGTTTCAGAACCAGACTGGATTCTGCACAAATGGCTGCTCTTGAAATACTGCTTGTTGACTTCTCTTTTAGAATAGACCCTCCTGTCTTGGGAAGAAAAGAGTATTTTCTCTTCTGAACAATTAAATATTTTTTCCCTCTTTTTCTAGGGGGACTCTGGGGGACCACTGGTTACTCCAGACTCTAGACTGATGTGGTACCTCGTGGGAATAGTGAGCTGGGGAGATGAATGTGCCAAGCCAAATAAACCAGGAGTTTACACACGAGTGACTTATTTCCGTGACTGGATTACAACAAAAACAGGCATCTAATTCCAAAGTAAAATCTGGATTTAACTACATAGACTACATGTAACTCATATTTGTCTGTTATTCTGAAAGGTTTTTTTTTTTAGTTTATATATTCCTATGTAATTTTGGTTGAAGCAACCTTAATCCACAGCAAGTGCTATCTTTGCTGTCAGAGATCCTAACCCCTTCTGAATTCATGCTAAATGTATGAAATTGTCTGCCTCATCTTTGAGCTGTGAAACTTTCTCCTTTACCAGAAATTATGAACTGACATTAAAATTACATTTAAAAGCTACCAATTTACCTGATTTATAAATGCAAACATTTTCCAGGGGGAAAAAAAAAAGAAAAAAATTTTTTCTTCAGCCATGGGCGAGGTCTGCAGCTGAATCTTCTTTCTCCAGTGAAACAAAAGCTGTCACAGTTGTGTTTCTGGCAAAGTGGACTCTTGATGATTATTCTTGTTAGAGACTATCACCTGCATGACTCCAGCTGAGAACCTGGATTCTCACCTTGCTCCACGGCCTTGGTAACTAAAAGTGGATCAGCAGGACTGAGGTTCGGTCCTAGCTAAGGAAAAGTAGGATTTCTGTGCTTGCAGTAGGTTGGAAGGGGAAAGAGAAAAGCTTGATGTTCTTATTGCAACGCACATTTTTAACAGGAATGTTTTGTGGATTCTGTGAAGTTCAAGTTGCTTGAAGTTGCTATTGTGGAAGTGTTTCATCACAACAATGTGCTGCTACCTCTGTACCTGTTGTCTTCTAGATCTACTCAACACACAGTATGCTTAAGATGCAGAAACACAAGCTCTACCCAAACTGTTTTCTTTTAAAAAATATGCCCCCATGAACAATCTCCCTAGAAAGAAATATGGCATTTAAATTTCTTCTAAAGGAAAATTAAATATTCTCCACAAATGTACTGGGAACTACCTTTTTTGGTCAAGAAACAGCATGTTTTTCCAAGGGCATGCCAGCCAGTGGAAACCATCTCACTGCAAAGGAAGTGATTACTGATACTTCACCGATGGATTTATCTCTGCCATGAATGAATATGATCCTGAATATGAATATGTCTTACGAGGATGAAGAGTAAATTTGCATTAAAAAACAGTCCCAATAAGAACTTCCGAGTAAACACAATCCTTTCACATTGATTAAGCACTTTTCCTACCTCTGTGCATAGCCTCTCATGGATTGCTGGTGGAAGGGGGTCCTCTAGAGCCAAGGCCTTCAATATGGGGATCCAAAATGCCACTCTAGTACTGTCACCTGTAGTCTTCAAATGGCCACTGGACTGCTAAGGCTCTGAATGCAGAACTCACAGGAGTCTGTGTGAGATGAATGAAACTGCAAGTCCCACAGCTGCACCTACTACAGCTGAAAACTCTGCTGAAGCATCCTGCCTCCCCCATGCTCAGGACTGCATCTCTCCTCAGCCTTCCTACTGTGTAAGCTCTCCAATAATCAGCATCCCTGGGAATGAGATGTCTGGCATTTCTTGAAAACTCACACCCTGAATTACAAGTCTACATATGAATGGAAAAAACTATGTTTAAGTCTTGGTGGTGTAGGAGGCATTGTCTTGTTATTGGGCTACTTCCAGTCATTCTGCGTATCTTTTGAATTTTGGTAAAACACAAGTTGTCTCATCTCAGAAAGAAATCTACTGAAGATTTTAGATTAGTTCTAGTTTCAAAATAGTAGTACCTTTATTGTGGTTTTCCATTGTAAAAATAAAAGGATCTTGAGACAGTTAGGAGGATAGTTAGATGCAGCAAATCCATTTCCTTAATTTACTGATGAAGTTCGTAATTTATGCACTTTTGAGTTGCTGCTATTTTTCAATTAAGAACTTACTCCAGGCTGGGTTCAGTTACAAAACAGAAACTTCATGGAGCTTTGAATTAAATAACCTGAACACACTGTTTTCTTCTAGTGCTCAAGTCCCCTTTTTTCAAGGGCATCCTTTGGGGGGGAAAAAAAGTTACATCCTTTGTGCCTCTTATTGCTTTGAAGGTGAAAATAATAAGAAGTGTCCTTTACAATCAGCTGATGAATTGGGACTGAAAATAAACAGTAGTTCACTTTCATAGATAGCTAAGGCTTTGTTTTGCACTTAAATCTCTTTTTGCATAGTAAACGGAGGGGCAACAATAAGGAGGTGATGCCCAGATACAGCCCCTAGAAACTGGTTCCTACCTCACACAGCAAGTGACATGTAAATGCAATACCTTTAAAATGAGAAAGGCAGATATTATTTCAGATTTTTCTCATGAGTGGCTAAATAGCCAAGAGGTGTGTGGGAGAATGTCTACCTTACTCAGGGAGTCCTGAGCCAGCCAGATGCACTTTTCATAAGCTTTTTAGCAAACTGTCTGGCCTGGGTTGGTCTTATATTCCATGTCAGTGTTTTATTTATGATGACTCTGTTTGTTCTCTGCCTTAGAGTAAAACAGTGAGGCTACTGTGTGAATAAAGAAAAGGTTTTTAAAAGCCTTTTATTATTGTTGATGTTAAGTTTTGGCAAGGATTTAAACAAAATAAAGGCAATATGTTTCATAACATTAAATGTATTTAAAAACAACTGATCTTCTTCTGTCTGTTTTCTCTCTATAATAATAATCAAGATGAAATTTGAATATGATACAAAATAGATTATTTAATATAAAACTATTCTAAAACTACAGCTTTATGTCCATTCCCTGTCCTAGGAATTGTTTTGTTATTAACAGTGGTTGAACTTTACAGGTGTTTCAGCGAACACAAGGTAAGACATTTGCTTTTCTAAAATACTCAAAGGTGAATTTCAGTTAAGATAGTTCTATGAAAATTTGAGAATGGATCTGAAGCTTCATTCAAGAATTCTCCACCTTGCTTCTGCCCTTCTGAAAAAACCTGTGTGTGATGTTGCATCCCTGAAAACTGGCTATGGGGAGCTCTATGCAGCTGGTACCAAGTCTCCTGAGATTTCACAGGTAGATTTAATGCATCAAGAAACATGTTCCAAACCTCTGGTTATTCAAATCGAGTTGTCTGAGGCTTTCCCAATGCTAATTTTCAGCTTGGAGCTGAAGTAGGAAAGAAAGAAAGAAGACGTTGATTGCACAAGCCCTAATCATGTGAAGGAGGTCTGATTGAATGACATCAATCTGTCATCAGGATTCCTCACGTAAGTAAAGCTTGTAGAAAACCCCATTCTGTATCTGCTATTCCTGTTAACAAATTAGATGAGCTGAGAGCCAAAAGTCATTATTTAACCCAATGAATGTTTATCTGGCAACATGCAGCCTGTGATGCAGATTCACAGGCATGGAAAAGCTGGCTCTTGCTTTTGGAAATGCATTCATACATGTCTCAGGGTGAAATCAGCTTAGGTAGTTGGTGCCCTTCTTTATCTGGACTTATCAACATTATTAACTTGGTTTCTAGGAAGCGTCACTCCCTAGAGCAGCTTTAAGTGACTAGATCCTTCAGCCCACCCTGCTGGGAAGCTGGAGTCCTTTTAAATATGCCATCAAAACATTCCTATGCTGCATGGGTCGCCAAAAAGAGGAGACAAAGCCTTGCCAGTCAGCACCTTACTCCTGCAAGAGCTGAGGGCAAGCCATAGCCTATTGCAGAATGTTTGGAAACTCACTGAAAGATGTTGATTTACATTTATGGTAACTTCTGGACTGGCCTGTGTGCTAAACATTACTGTGTTTGCCTTAGTATTTTCAAATAACACATTTTTAGGGAAAAACCTACAAGAGTTTTGTCTGCTAATTTGCTTATTAACTAAATCAATCAGGGAAACAAATGTACATCCCCAAATCTCCACTATGAAGGCCCCACTAAGTACGTGAAATTGCACCTGCAAACCAGGAAATTAAAGACTAAAAATACCCAAGTGGCTTGGATTTTCCCAGCAGATGGAAAGGAGATTTACAGCTATTTCAACTTCAGCTCCTTTTGAAAATACTGGCTCTAAAGATGTATTCAATACCTAGATGCAGAATAAATCTACAGTGGTGAACATAAACTGAAATTGCAGAGATTCGGGACATGAATAATCTCAAGTCTGGAGGTGGTTATGTTCTCCTGGCCACAGCCTCATCCCACTCATTGCTTCAGTAAGTCTGTAAACTGACAGCTCTGCTTCCTATCTCAAAGCTATAGCTGACTTTACTATAATGCAAATATGGAGCTGAGATTTCCTTTAAAATTAATTAAATTTACTAATATTTTAATGTCATATGTAGTTTTTAAGCAGAAGACTATGGGGAAAAAGAAAAGTCAAATTACTCCAGATGCTTCAAATTTTGTAGTGTTAGAAAGATAGGGGAAAACCTCTGTGTTTTTTGATTTGGTACCATCAGCCTAGAGAGTTGCAGAGTACACCTGCTAATAGATGCATTTGGGAACTTGTTTCTCTGGCTTCTGGGGTAAACAGAATCTGTCCATTCCTTTGTGGCATCTCATCTTAGAAGGCCCATATTCATGGTTTCACCGATGGTTAGTGTTTGTCTGGTTACTGTTGAAGGGTTATGTGAGAATTAAATGGATGTTGCTGTTTCTCCACTTAGGCAAAAGGCTAGTCAGTATTTGCTGTGACTATGCAAAATCTGTTTCATGTGAGATGACTGTATCAAAGTGGACTGGGTCTTGAAAAATGTAATGACCTGGACACAAAGATGGTAAATAACAGATTTTTTTTTAAAAAAAATAATATTTTTCATAATACATTTGATGAATAAGTGCTTGAAAATAAGAATGGTTAGGTTAACCTTAAAAAAAAGTTAATTTTTAAGGAAAGAAACCACAAAAATAAGGGTAAAATCGCTGTCAAGACTGAAAATTATGCAAGTGACAAAACTGAAGCTTTTTTTGGTATCCTTAAATTCTTCTTCATCCCCCCCCCCCCCCCCCCCCGCCCTCCCCCCGTTTGTCACTGGGAGTCCTGTTAATTCCTTTCATTAGATACATGCACTGCTCTTGAAATTACTGTGTTGAAATAATGAAAGTAATTATTCCATGTTCTTATTTTTATGCATTATGTGAAAAAGCTACAAAGCAAATACCAGCCTTAGCATCAATTCCTTTAAAGGTAAGGGTTGCAATTGACATCCCGAACGGCTTTCTCCGATTATCCGAGTTCGGCATTCCAGACTTCTAGTGGCCTCTAGTGGTTCTCCGAAATTCGCCCACATCTCCAATTATTTCTGCGAGTGTAAACAGCAGTGTAGCAGACAAGAAGCTTCACCCTGATCCTGCCAAAGCACAGCCCAAGTTTGAACGAGCACAGTGTTGTCCGGCTGTTCTTAATCTGTTACTAAGTAAGTACAAAGGCTGTGTGTGCACCTGGACTGAGGTGTAAATCTTGAGGGTTGCTAGAACTCTGTTAAAATAAATGCCAAAATAATGCTCTGGATGCTCACAAAGAGCACAAAACTTGGGTCATCTTGCCCTTACAAGTTCCCCAAACCCCAATCAAGATGGACAAAAAGCTTGCCTTTATTTTTTTTTTTTTTTCTCGTGTACCGTAGGATGCATGTAGTTGGTTGGTCTTTTTTAAAGTTATAAATATTTTAAAATACAAGGTGACTATTCTATATTCACTGTATCCAAGGACAGTTTTGAGTGCTTGAATCCCTCCCATTCTAGATAAGATGTGCTAATGGTATCAAGAACAATTTAAATTTATCTCACCTACTCCAATGATCGGGGTAACAAAAGGGAAGGCAGGGTACAAGGTGAAGGGATATTAAACTAGATGATGGGAAGGTGGGCTGTGCTGGGATCTTAATCAAGAGTATGGGAAGTGGGAGAGAGAATATCGATAGGAGGAGATGTTGGGTTTATGGGGATGGTGTGCAGTTGGTGCTGTAGGCAGCACAGTGGCTTGCTCTCTCCTGCTTAATCACCACCAAAACAAGCAGAGAAAAGGTTTTCACGAGCCTGTATATACCACACGGCACGGGCTGTACTTTGGTTTTGATAACTTTGCCAATTCTCCTCTATGGCTTCGGCTACTATCTAGTATTTCGCAGCTGGTTCCCTAGACCCTTTGAATTAAATTCTGCCTGTTTGCGTGGTCGGTGACATCCTGCTGGTGCTCTCCAGCGAGATACAGAGGCAGGTATCGCAGGAGCAGGGCTCGGAAGAATCCTTCATCGTCTAAACTGGTCATGCTTGAACCTAAGGAGGATTAATTAATGTCATTATTTTTAACAGCACGGTGTGTTACTTTCCGGGGAGAAAATGGCGGGGATTTCAATGGCTTTAGCGGCTCCGGCCGGTCAATCGCTGCGCAGCCCCTTCCGCTGCCGAGCGGCGGCGGACGCGCCTCCTCAGGGCGGCACCGGCCCGGCCCGGCCCGGCCCCTCTTCTCGGCGCAGGCGGGGAAGCGCCGCGGCACCGGCGCTGCCGCTTCCCACCCCTTTCCTGCCGCTTCCCCCGCCGCCGCCGGCTGCGCTCGGGCCTGGATCAGCGCGCCAAGGCCGCCGCGGGGTGAGGAGAGCGGGCGACGGCGGGGCTGGGG